>JAVKPL010011124.1:0-114403 GCA_032173675.1 Gastrolobium villosum
ATAATCTACACACAGACGTAAGCTACCGTCCTTCTTCTTGATCAGAATCGCTGGAGCACCCCAAGGGGACGTACTGGTTCTAATGAATTCTTTTGCCAGCAACTCTTCAATTTGCTTCTTCAACTCCCGAAGTCTTAAAGGTGCCATACGATACGGAGCTATGGAAATAGGTCCAACTCCGGGAATAAGTTCAATGGGGAATTCAATTTCCCGATGAGGAGGTAATCGAGGGATTTCATCTGGGAACACCTCCTCGAACTCACAAACAACAGGAACATTCTAAATTGGTTTAACAATTGGAGTCTCAGACTCAACCAACAACAGATATCCTGCAGCTCCTCGACGGAGCTCCTTTCTAACTTGTAACAAGGAAATAAGGGAAAAGAGCTGAAAATTACCGTCTCTTGGAGGAACGATGACCTTCCCAGCTTGGCAGTCCAATGTTATCCCGTTCTTTGCCAACCAGTCCATACCGATAATCACATCAAAGTTGAATTCCGATAAAACCACTAAATCAACGGTGTAGATGTTTCCTTCATATAGCTAAGTAACGCCGCTGCAGATTTCTGCGGCCGTACAGGATCCTCCAGTAGGGGTACTGACGCTCCAGAATCAAAATAACAGAAACATCATGTCCATTCAAAATTACATTACCTCGAATCAAGTTGGGATACTTCTGAGCCTCGTTTGCATCCAGGGTGAACACCCGAGCCTGAGTAGGGTCACGGTTCGGATTCTGCGGATAATCAAAAAGGAAGTGTCCTGACTGACCACACCCAAAGCACAAGTTGTTTCCACGACGGCAAACTCCAGTGTGATTCTTCCCGCAGGTAGGACAAGCATTATACCTCGGTCGTCCAGCAGATGGTTGACCGGGAACACCATTTCTTTTGAAGTTTCCAGCCCGAGCTTGTAACTGTGGTCCTTTGCCTCTACTCATTCCATTAGTCTTTCCAAAAAAATCGGCCCATTCTGCTTTCTCCCTGAGATTGCACTGGCTGCTTGTTCAGATTCTTTGCTTTGTTGATGGTTCCTGCTGTCTCTGGTTAATTACTTTAGGCAGAGTGCGATAAGTTGTAGTCATCATGAGCTTTCGGATCTCCAGGTGTAGTCCACTTTCAAACTTCTCCACTTTGTTTAACAGCTTCTTTCTCAAGAATGGTGTCTAGTGCCGATTCACCACTAGAAAGTTTTGCACGGACAGGGGCCTCCCAGGTTAAAACCTTATTTAACACTAATCCTACGCTCTAAGGGCATTAGTCGTACCTCCTTAGATGAGTGGCCTATCCCTACATTAATTTGCATAATTCAACTACTGCTACTCAGACAGATTAACCCCTTATGCAATAAGTACATAACAGAATTCGTAAAGATTAACAGTTTCCACCGCCCAGTTATATACTACTGCCACAATATACCCAAGGTCATAAATCACCAAGATAGATAGTAGCAACAGTCATTATCTAAAGGTAACTTATTATCAGTCACAACTTAGAATATCACAAAGCATTCACATCAGATATATAAATCCTTGCTTATAAATATCAAAAAACAAGGTTAGTAATTCACCATAATACAAGTAACAATTCCTTACACCTAGTGTTCAAACACATGTGTACCCTGTGATAACCATGATTATGCACACACAATTTGCGCGATAGTGAGTTGATCAGGCTCACCACCTAGCAAGAGGATGGGCAGAGTCATGTTTAATACAGTGTACTACCAGTATCATCACACTGCCAATCTAAGATAATTTTAACAACACTCAATTCAATCAAAAACAATTACCATGAACTGAAACTGCTCTGATACCAATTAGTGTAACACCCACTCTTGTATGCATCCAAGACGGTTGTTCGCTAAATCGTATTAGAGTCGCAGCGGTATAGAACTCTTTAATTAAAAAGTTTATCAAATAACCTTTCTGAATTTTCCATATTTTTCTGAAAACCTTGCTGCCTTATAAAATCTGTATAAAATCGAATTCAACAGTGGTAAAAATTATTTCAAGCTTCTTAGAAACTAGACATCCGGGGCATCGCGTACATATAAATTATGCGCGATTCGGAGGTGAATAGCCCCACGGAACAGAACACGTAAGAAGCTAGTGAATTCTGTCCGAATTCTGGAAAACAGGCTGTAGGGCGAAGCTTATTAAAATTAGTAAAGATTTCGTATAAAAATGAAACCTGCACAGTTTGAAAGTACATTCCCGGGGCTTCGCGTGCATATAAATTATGTCTCATTTGAAGGTCCGTAGCCCCGGAGCGACAAAATTTAAGATGCTCCAAAAATCCATTTTCTACATTTTCACAGCCCTCATTTCAAACTTGAGTTTTTACCAAAACGTTTCAGAATTTTATCAAAATACCAAAGGAACTTCAAGATTAAATCCAACAAAACCTCAAATACAAGTTTAGTACAGTCATCCATATAATTCCGAATCAAAAGGTTCAACCAACAGCACAAACAACAGCAAGCATGGCTAAGTCTTTCAAAACAAGTCTTCATGTGCCCTTCTGCTCTCCTGCCATTTATTTAAAAACAGCAGCCCCAAAGGGGTGAGAAATATATCCCAGTAAGTGGTGACAAAACCAAATGCCAAAAGCATTTGCTAGATACTGAACTGGTATACATAAACAAGCTAAACATATTTCTTCATATCAAGCTAAACAAACTGATACATAAGCTGCCATGATGCTAAACAAAACGCGTATATCACGCCAAAACGTACGTTCATAGCACTATTGTGCACGTACTATCAAGCTTAAATATATATATACATATGCTGCCAAGATGCTAAACAAAACGCGTATATAACGCCAAAACGTACGTGATCGCATCGTCATGCGCGTACTAACAAAGACAGTGGAAAAGCCTCCCTTAATGGCTCCTTGGAGGGTTCCAACTGTATCCTAAGCGGACGAAGCCAATGTCCCAAAACCCCGGTACCAAAGGGGATGCCTACATGATGCATGCTCAAACGTATGCTTAGTTTTCAAAGGCATATTCGGTCATAAACATGTCAATTGTGCATGGATGTTATGTCATGAATCACACGCAGCATACAAATAGAATTATGAATGTACATGCATGACTAAATCATATCCAAATTTGACATATAATGTCACAAAGCTGCAGCATATGTAATATCCAAAACAAGCATATTTCAAGTATACCAAAAATGGAGCTACGGTCAAACCACGTGCTCCCTCTAGCATTCAAGAGGGTAGTGTCAGTGCACTTACCTTGGCACCTTAGCTATTTAAATCAAGCTTTCCACAATTATCCAAATGGCCACCAGTTCGGCCCACACTTAAAGAATTTATGCGCACCTAAGCAAGTATACAACAAGTCAGAATTTTGTTCATGCTATCTTATAATTTACAAGTACTTTCCATGCTTACAAGTCTTGGCACTTATACGGCTTTCATGAGTCTTTTACTGACTAGTTTTTCTGACTTCACACCAATTTTTCTAACTTGTTACAGTAATAAAATTCAAGATTTCCCATGCATACCAATTCGGTTTTCAACCCTTCACAAGGTGCATCAAAATCTTATTTTCACCACTTCCCTACAAGACTTAGGGGGCGATCTAAGGCCTTTTAACATGTTGTTCTCTTAGTTTAATCCACATGCAAGGTTCGATTCTTTAGTCTAGTTCACGAAATAACCCTACCATGGATGAGGGCTATATTACAAGCCCCAAAATTCTGCTATAAGGCATGCATACAGCAAGGATTAACGGCTTGAACAGAATTAAGGGAGGATGACAAAATAGAAAATTACTTCCTTGAACCTACATGCCAACCGAAACAGTATAGAGGAGGAGAAAGGAAAACTTGATACTCAACTTACCCGTTCACATGTGCACAAAAGACCACAATCGAACAAGAGGTAGTCCTACAATTTTCCTTTGCTCCAAGAGACCGATTCTGGTTGCATGCAAGGGAAGGAAGGATTCGTTCAAAGCTCCTTGATGGTGTATTCGACCGAACAAAGAAGAAGAGGAAATGGGGAGTTAGCCGATGGTTCTTTCTCTGGTGCAGCCTACGGTTTTGTGGAGGTGTGAGGAACAAAACATACAAAACTTTGTTTTATTCTCTAGGTGGCTCACGGTTTTGAGAGGGGATGAGAGGAGCTCGATGTAAATTTGAGTGGAGAGGATAAACTCAGCTTGGTTGTACTCCTAACTAGCGCCTAAGGAGATAGATAATGGGGTAAGGGCTGATTGCAATTTTTTTCTTTTACACAAGAGGCACAAAATAGATTTCATCTTATTGGTTGCATGCCATGTGACAGGTTCCATCAGAACTGATCCAAGTCAGGAAAACAAGAGAGCAAATCCAAAAAATCTCACCTTCTCCTACTCAATCTAGAACCGTACGCACAAAGGCAAGGAGGAAACTCAACATGACTTGCAACTTGATGGTGGTTCTTCTAGGACTTACGGCTAGGTGTGGAGAGGAGGAGTGGTAGAGTTTTCTGAAGCTACAACTATGGTTTCAATATTCCAAGTTTCCTCCTAAGTCTTCTACACCACCAGCGTACAAGGATGAGAGGGTGAAGGGTTAAGGCTGATTTAAGGCTAAGCAAATCAGAATTTCTCCAAGTATGGCTTCTCTGCACAGCGCATGAGGGGAATGGGTGTGATGTTTTCCAGCCAATGGTCTAACATGCAATCTGCACCACCTTACCTCTATGTCTCGAGCTAACAAAAGTTGAACCCAAAGCTGAGGAGTTTGATAAAAGTAGCAGGCCATCAACTCTTTTTGGCTGCCCAAGACTGCGCATCAGACAAGGAGAATAAGCTCCTTAGTTGCTGCCCAAAGCTGCGCACTGTCCGAGGGGAATAAGGATGGGCTTCTTCTTCTTTTGTGGTTCAAGGCGTGGGGATGGGTCAGATGTAAGGTTTTGGGAATGTAATTTCTTGATAAAGAAGATGTCTAGGCCGAGAGGTAGAGGAGGGAATCCAAGTGTTATCATAGTGCCTATGCGTTGAGCATGCAAGGAAAGATAGGGCTCCTGTTGACACACGGTTCGCATGCACAGGTGGAGATGGATTTGGATGTTAAAGTATAAGATCAGAATTCTGAGTGTCCATATGTTGTGTACGGTGGTAGACATGCAAGGGAATGGTATAAAGTAGATAGTGGTTGTCCTGTGTAATTTAACCAATAGGGCCCACAATGAAATTTCCATGCGGTTCAACTATTTGAAGAGGTTATTAGGAAATCTTGGAGCTGAAAAGAAACCTTTCCTAAAAGCATTTTGGGCCGTAACCCATCACATGAAATGGGACTCAAACATATTAATCTAAAGGCTCTCAAATCTTAATAATTAACTATGTATATTATATTATGTTTCCCACTAATTGATACCTAAGGTTTTAGTCTTTGTAATAAAATTGCTCTTATAAATTTAAACTAAATTCCCTAACTCATTTAATTCCATACTAATAGCTATATAATCCGAATTCCAACACATGTGATGCGCATAGCTTGAATTTAACATAGTACTCACAATCCTTTTAGTAACTTAATTATATACCCTAATTATGTGGGATGTTACATTGATGATAAGTAAAAGGTTGATTAACATCACATGATAGAGAAGTCATGATGGAAATTGATTCATTCATAAATTCATACTTGAGGGAGATTGATATCTGACTACTGTTTTAAATTATATTCATATCTTTGTGTTTTAAACTTATCTTATTTTATGCAATTACATTTCTAGTGACAATAAACTCATGCAAATCAAATCTTTTTGGTTGACTCAAATCAATAGCAAGTGGATAATCAGTGCTTGACACAATTCCTCGTGGGAACGATCTTTACTTATTATTTTTATTACTTGTATGACTAGTGCACTTGCTAATTAGACAACAGAATTCTGGTTGTCTGCGGTGCAATTTTTGGGTCATGTTATTTCTGCAAGTGGTGTTGCAGTGGATCCAAGCAAGATTGAAGCGGTAAGCGACTGGGAACGACCTAAGACTGTGACTGAGATTAGGAGTTTTCTAGGGCTTACTGGTTATTATCGCCGGTTTATGCAGGGATTTTCTACAATGGTTTTGCCGTTGACCCGATTGACACGAAAGGATACTCCTTTTGTGTGGACCCAGGAGTGTGAGGACTATTTTCTGTCACTTAAAGAGAAGTTGACCACTGCTCCGGTGTTAGCTCTTCCTAATCCGGAGGGTGAGTTTGTTTTATATTGTGATGCTTCCAAGAAAGGTTTAGGGAGCGTGTCAATGCAGAAAGGAAAAGTGATTGCTTACGCGTCCAGACAGTTAAAGTTGCATGAAGAGAATTATCTGACACACGACTTAGAATTGGCTGCTATTGTGTTCGCCTTGAAAATCTGGAGACATTTTCTGTATGGGATGAAATTTGCTGTGTTCAGTGATCATAAAAGCTTGAAATATTTGTTTGATCAGAAGGAGCTGAATATGAGGCAGCGAAGATGGGTTGAATTCTTAAAAGACTATGACTTTGAGCTGAAATATCAGCCGGGAAAGGCTAATGTGGTGGCAGATGCGTTGAGTAGGAAGTCTGTCAATTTATCTCATATGATGATGTGGGACAATGATGTGATTGAGCAATTCTGAGACATGAAAATAACGGATTTCTTTGCGGGAAGAATTTGTGATATGGAGTTGACACGGATTGAGAATGAGCTGCACGAGAAGATTAAAGAGACTCAGATCCGGAATGAAAGCATTAAATACTTGAAAGGCCAGAGTGGCATATCTGTTAATGAACAGGGTTATTATTATATCAGGGCAGGATTGTTGTGCCCAAGGAGCTTGCAGAGGAATTTATGACGGAGGCCCATAAGGGTCAATATGCTATCCACCCAAGTGCCACAAAAATGTACCAAGATTTAAAAGTTAAATTCTGGTGGCCTGGGATGAAGAGGGATGTTGTTGAGTACGTATCTAAGTGTTTGGTTTGTCAGAAAGTAAATATAGAGCATCAAAAACCTGCTGGGTTACTTCAGTCGCTGGATATACCAGAATGGAAATGGGAGAGTATTTCTATGGATTTTGTTGTTGGATTGCCTCGAACTCAGGCTGGTTACGATTCAATTTGGGTTATTGTGGATCGACTTACGAAGTCTGCACATTTTCTACCAGTACAGGTGGATTTCACCACAGAGAGATTGGCAAAGTTGTATGTTAATGAGATTGTTAGGCTCCATGGGATACCGATTAGCATTGTCAGTGATCGGGACCCGAAATTTACTTCACGTTTTTGGGGAGCTTTACAGCAGGCTTTTGGCACTCAGCTTCGACTGAGCACTGCTGCTTGGTCGAACCGCGAGCTGCTCGGGAATAATTTATATTGTAGGAGCAAGAGCACAGAGCAACAGTCAGATTTGCCAACAGGAGCAATTTACTCTGACTGAGAGCAACCCTCTTCGCTATACGCAAGCGTACGTGTCAAGCAATATAGCGTGTTATAGCCCCAGATTTATCGTCCTCAGGGAGCAATTGTGAAGTAAGAAACATTCAAGGAAACTTAATTTGTAAAAATAAAATAAAGAAAAGCAACTATTCTCGACCAAGCTTCACAAAGAGAAATCTCTAGTCAGCTAGTTAAACAATGTTAACCATTCTGAACCTAGATCAGAGCGGTGATAACTTAGTATGATCATCGAATATGAAGGCATCAATTTGAAGTAGATCAAAATAAATCAGTGAGATGAGAGTAAAATCAATAGTGTAAACACAAGTAAAATATTGTGGAAGAAGTTGCAACAAAAGATTGATGTGGGGTTGATTTTTAAGAAAGTTAAGTAGGTATTCACGGGCTCCATATTTTCATCCCTTTGGTTAACCCTGCTTGGTAGCATATTTTATAAGTGGAATATTCTCCTTCCTTTACTCTGCCTTAGGGTAAGAAGAGAGCAAGGCCTTACTCCCACCTTACTCTAGCGGTCTTAGAGTTACACACAAGGAAACCATGCTGCCTTCTCAAAAGAGCATGGATTCACACGGCAGTGCTCCTCATTCCGGGTGTTTCTCCCTCCTTTCTTCAGGCTAAACTACCCCAAGATCTTAAGACTACTCCACACGCCCCTGTCAGTGTTTCATCGACCGAGTGGTCCCGGGATGAGGTTGCAGCCCAAGGGGTTTCACAGAATCAATATATTAAACCAAAGAGCAACTCAAATTTCATTTATAAAATATGTGTTCCTTACAAAGTTATCCTAAGACAAAAGGGATTACTTCTATGGAACCCTTACCTACTTAAAGAAGGTTAGCTCCTAGTGAGCATTTTTACTAAAGAAAAACAAAAGGAATAATAAAACTATCCTAGAATGGGGGAATTGGTCCTTGTGTTCTCCTTTGCTATGTTCCTTTTATAGAGCCCTTCATTAAATCCTCATTGTTCCTTTCATCAAGGGCTGTGCTTTCTTCAAATCCTCTCCAATGGTAGCTCTGCTCCTTGCCAACTCAGCTCTTCATAGGAATACTCTCCAATAGCAGCTTTGCTCCTTGCCAGTGCAGCACTTGATGGAATTGGTCCCCCTTGCTTTTGGTTTCTCTTTGTGCGCAAGGATTCTGGGATCAGGGAGACATGCCCACTATTTCTGCTATAGCTGATGTGGCGGCTCCTGATTGCTTTCTTTTCCTGCTTCTGTACTGTAGCAGGGAGACACCTCCACCTTCTCTGCTGATGCTGACTTGGAGGCTCCTGATTGCTTCCTTTATTTGCTTTTTGTACTGTAGCAGGCTTTATGCTCCCTTCTGTGCAGCATTCCTCTCTCTTTCCTAAATGTGCAGCTCCTCTTGTTGGTCTTAGGTTTCCTGATCAAAACAAATTAACCCAATAATCATATGTGAAAAAGATAATGTTAATTTGCTCCAAGCCTACTCTAATTCCCATTTCAAGTATTGCTCTAGTCTGCTTTTTAAAACAATTGCTCCTCATGGAAGAATGAGGTTAAAGAGAGTGATTTGTAATCAAAACTTGGGCTTGGAGGAACAATATGTACCCAATGGACCTCAACTTTTGAGGACCATCAACAACCCAAAACTAAACATTACTCGTCCCGAATAATCCCTTACTACTTTCACTCTTCTTGTGCTAGGTTAATGCTCCTTAAAATTTATTGATGGAGAGTTAAACAGAGCTTCTTCCATTGCTTCATTGGAGCATCCATCTGACTTGTGAGGTTTCACCAGCTTCAGTGTGAGTGTGTGACCTCTTCCACTCTTTAGTCAGTTTTCTCACTGCGTTGCCTTAGGAATGAACTTTTAACTTCTTCTCTTGCTTCATTGCTCCCCTCTTCATTTCTTTCTTCTTAGGTCTTTTGACTAGAAGTCAATTACCCTTGTATTTGCATAGGGCTGACCTTCAACAGTGTGCTCTTTGAGCGGCTCTTGCTCCTAATTTTGATGACTATGGCCCTTTGGGCACAATTCTTGGAGCAGAGGAGCTGACCTTTTTTTTATATTAAACCAAAGATCAGAGGTAGAGCAGCTTGAAATTCCTTCCTTCAGCAACTTCATGAGTTCACTGACTATTAGAGCGTCCAATTCTTGTGTAATGTTACTGGACTTGGTGTTGCTCCAAATCAGATTAATGCTCTATGTTGCTTTGTCTGAGACTGTAAGCTCTGCACAGCATCTCAAGGAGCAAGAATCTAAACAGAAGAATCATTGGGTAGATCAGGACGCTCAAGAAGGTAAACTAAACAAGAACTAAAAGCAAGAATTTTTTGAAAAACAAGTAAATCAGGGTGGCGAATCCCTGGTACACCGCAGAGGTTTTTTTTTCTAGGAGCAAGTCAGACACATTTCACTCCAAATATTCAGGCATTCGTTCCAAGAAAATTTAATCAAGTTAAATGAGTAGAGAACGAATAAACCTGGGGTCACCGGAGTGACCCATATTGCTCCTCGATTTCTTGATTTGCTCCACTGTAGGGAGCAGTCATCACTGCTTCTGGCGGGAAGATATTTGGAATGGTGGATATGGAGTTTGCCCCTTGAATTTTTCTCCCCAGTTACTAGCAAAGACTTGATCACGAGCCCTGCAGTACAGTCTGAGTTGAATATCTTCTTCTCTGTTCTTCATCAACTCATCCCTTAGGAGCCTAATCTCCTCTTTCCAGTCATTCCTTTCCTCTTCATGGGCCTATTCTTTCTCTTCCACCTTTTTCTTCAGTGATTCCACTGCTTCCACCAGGTCCTTCACCGTATTCAGCAAGTTTGAAGATCCTTCCCCTTCCTCGATCTTCTTTTTCTGAGGCTGAGGTTCAGCATTTTTTATCTGGTCTAGTTCTTTCTGCAGGGCTATCTTTTCTTTTTCGATGAGCAGGGTGGCTTCTTTAAAAGCTTGCAGCTCCTTTCCGACTGTTTCCTCTAAGGCTTGCACCTGGATAGCCAGAAGATCTGCGCCGAGCCCAAACAGAGTGTGACAAGTCGTGTCACTTGTTTCAACCAAAAACTGCCTCTTTTCCTTACTTGTTGAGGCTCTCTTAAAGGGAAGTTTCTCCCTCCTTTGAGCTTTCCCAAGTTCCTCCTTCACACTGCCTGAGATTTCATTTTCTTCTTCTTCCTCCCTTTCCTCTTTTTCTTCCTTCTCTTCTTTTTCTTCCTCCTCCTCACTCTCCATTTCTTTGTTGTCCCTGATTCTTTTTATCGTGGACTGGTCAATGTTTGCCCCTTCTGGAATGGTTTCCTCCTGAATCGGAGTAGTGGCTTTCAGACCAGCCCTTTGGCACATTTCTGTGACTAGACAGGGGAAGAAAAAGGGGGAGTTCCTTGGTGCATTTGACACCAACTGTTTGTATACTATTTTTCCAACATCGAACTTCTTCTTAGTTAAGATGCAGAAAACTAGCACTGCTCTTTCCCAGTTAACTCTAGAGTCATTGCTTACAGGCATCAGACGAGAGTTTATGAAATGCATCCATACCTTTGCCTCGAACTTGAGGTGTTTCCTCAGGATAGACTCCCTGGTTCCCCAAGTTGCTCCCTCTGTGCCTATTTCTCGGAGCACCTCTCCAGTCATGGCCTCATCTCCTCGGCCAGCACAGTATCTTTCGAACGCGTCTTGCTCAGTGGGAACAGAAGCCGTGTTGTAGGCTTCGTTGATCTCCTCAGGAGAGAAGTCCACTTTCACTCCTTTGATGAGGAGTTTTGGGAGATCTTCCTTCTTTACTCCCTCCAAGAATGCAGTTACAAACTCGGTACGAGCTCTTGAGGGAGGTTCAACGAACAGTTCCCAGTCCAGCGTTGTTATATCTTCTGTCATCCATCGCTCGAGTTCTCCATGCTTGGAGTTGAAGACGATGCCTCTTTCAGGTATGATTGTTCGGTCGATTGTGGTGTTGACCGCCTTAAGCTTTTTCCCTGTTCGGGTTCTTTTGTTCGAAGCGGAAGCAACAGGAATGATGGCTTTTTGGCGTGTCATGGTGTAAGCTCTGAGTTAGGGGAGTGTGGTAAGAGGTGAAAGGTTTTGCTCTCTGAGAGTTGAAAGAGTTGCAGGTATGAAGAAGGTGGTTTGGTGTTTGTTTATAAAGGGAAGAGAGAAGGGAATGTGAGTTACGGTGAGTGGTGGACAGGGGAGGGGGAGCGTGGGCTTTAATGCGTGTGGGAAAAGTAACTGTTCTCTGCTCTGACGGTTCCTTCCTTTTTGAAAACTGCCACCTCTGTTTGATTGGAGTGGTGTGACAGCTACGACCAGGAGCTATTGTCCAGCCGTTGCTTCAGCCACTCAATCTTCCTTCTTCTGTGAAATCTGCGGCCCATTGCAGGCCCTTGGATGAAAAGGTGCAAGTGGGAACAACCTACTCTAGAGTTTGAGTTCAGAAGAACTAAGTTCTAGGTGTCGGTTGCTCCTTGTTTTTGGGATCAGGTTGCTCAGGAGCAACCCCAAAACTAGCTTCCTGCAATGGTTAGCAAAAGATTTTCTTATTTTCTTTTTAAACAAAAAAAATAAATCTGGGTTGTCTCCCAGTAGCGCTTCGTTTATAGTCTTAGCTCGACTTGATGCTCCCTTGTTCAAACTTTGGCTGGGTCATTGAGATGAGAAGTCTGTTCATCATGCTCATTGATCCCCCTGTTGTACTTTTTAAGTCTGTGTCCATTTACCCTGAACGTTGCTCCAGATGTATCATGAGCAATGGTAAATGCTCCATTGGGGAATGCTTCAGTAATTTCATAAGGTCCTTCCCATCTTGATTTCAGCTTCCCAGGGAACAATTTTAGTCTGGATCGATACAGCAACACCTTGTCTCCAACTTCTAGCTCCTTGTCGATCAGCTTTTTATCGTGCCACTTTTTCATTTGCTCCTTGTAGAGGTTGGCATTTTCATATGCCTTGCTCCGAAATTCTTCCAGTTCATTCAGTTGGAGCAACCTCTTTTCCCCAGCCAATTCGACATCCATGTTTAACAAAGTGATTGCCCAAAATGCCTTGTGTTGGAGTTCCAAAGGTAAATGGCAAGCTTTTCCAAATACCAGTTTGTAGGGAGAGCAACCAATAGGTGTTCGGTAAGCTGTTCGATACGCCCATAGGGAGTCATCTAGTTTGCTGGACCAATCCTTCCTGTCTGGGTTCACCACCTTTTCCAGGATTCTTTTTATTTCCCTGTTGGACACCTCCACCTGCCCACTGGTCTGTGGGTGGTAGGGGGTGGCAATTTTGTGTTGCACTCCATATTTCTTCAGAAGTGATTGGAATTGTCTATTCACAAAATGTGTACCCCCATCACTGATGACTGCTCTGGGGGTTCCAAATCGGGTGAAAATGTTTTTCTTGATAAACTTCAGCACAATCCTGGCATCATTGGTGGGGGTAGCAATGGCTTCTACCCATTTCGACACATAGTCGACTGCAACAAGTATATACTTGTTCCCAAAAGAAAGTGGGAAAGGTCCCATGAAATCAATGCCCCACACATCAAACAACTCAATCTCCATTATTGGAACAAGGGGCATTTCATGTTTTCTTGTAATGTTCCCTGCTCTCTGGCATCTGTCACATTTTTTAACAAAGATATTAGCATCTTTAAACAGGGAAGGCCAGTACATACCTGACTGTAGTACTTTAGCTGCTGTTCTTGCTCCGGCAAAATGTCCCCCATAAGGGAAACTGTGGCATTGCTCCAGTATCTTCTGTTGCTCTTCTTCAGGAATGCATCTTCGAAGTAGTTGGTCGGAACACCTTTTATAAAGCAAAGGGTCGTCCCAAAAATATTGCTTGGCTTCATGATGGAATCTCCTTCTTCCTTGGTAACTTAAATGGTACGGCTCTATACCAGCAGCCAAGTAATTTGCAATATCTGCAAACCAAGGAGCATTCCTTTCAGAGATCATTAGTAGTTGCTCATCAGGGAATGTTTCCTTGATCTGATCTTCTTCTTGTGAACTCCTCCTCTCTAATCGAGATAGGTGATCAGCGACCTTATTGTCACTTCCTTTCCGGTCCTTAATCTCAAGATCAAATTCTTGGAGCAATAGTACCCATCTGATCAATCTTGGTTTTGCATCCTTTTTGGCAAAGAGTTGCCTAATTGCTGAATGATCAGTGAATACTGTAACCTTGGAGCATATCAAATATGATCTGAATTTGTCACATGCAAAAACAACTGCCAACATTTCCTTCTCCGTTACTGTGTAGTTGGCCTGCGCCGGAGTAAGGGTTCTGCTAGCGTAGTACACAGTTCTGAAAATTTTATCCTTCCGTTGCCCAAGTACTGCTCCTAAGCCGAAATCGCTGGCGTCACACATCAATTCGAAAGGAAGACTCCAATCTGGGCTTTGAATGATAGGAGCGGACACCAGCCTTGACTTGAGCTCCAGGAAGGCTGTCATGCATTTTTCATCAAAATTGAACTTCCTATCTTGCTCCAGAAGTTCACAGAGTGGTTTGGCAATCTTGGAAAAGTCTTTAATGAAGCGCCTGTAGAACCCAGCATGTCCTAAGAAGCTTCTGATCCCTTTCACTGTGGTCGGGAGGTAGCTTCTCAATTGCCTCCACCTTGGCTTTGTCCACTTCGAGGCCTTTGCTTGAGATCTTGTGTCCTAGCACAATGCCTTCTCTCACCATGAAGTGGCATTTTTCCCAGTTCAGCACTAAATTGCTCTTGACACATCTTTCCAATACCTGTTCAAGGTTATTAAGACAAGTAGAAAAAGAGCAGCCAATAACAGAAAAATCATCCATGAAAATCTCTACTGCTTCTCCTACTAAATCAGTGAATAAGGCAAACATGCATCTTTGAAAAGTTGCGGGAGCATTACACAATCCAAATGGCATTCTTCTGAATGCAAATGTCCCAAAAGGGCATGTAAAGGTGGTTTTGTGCTGATCTTCTGGAGCAACCGGGATTTGGTTGTATCCCGAATACCCATCTAAGAAACAAAAGAATTCTTTCCCAGCCAAGTGATCAAGCATTTGATCAATAAAAGGAAGAGGGAAATGATCCTTTCGGGTTGCATTATTCAACTTCCTATAATCTTGACAAATCCTCCACCCAGTTATCTTTTTGGTGGCTATTAACTCATGTTTGTCATTTTCAATTACAGTAATGCCACCCTTTTTTGGAACGCATTGCACAGGAGCAACCCATTTGCTATCAGAGATAGGATAGATTATACCTGCATCAAGCCATTTGATGATTTCCTTTCTTACTACCTCCTTCATATTAGGGTTCAGTCTCCTTTGATGTTCTACAGAGGAGCTATCAGGATCTTGGAGCAGAATTTTATGCATGCAAACTGCTGGGCTAATTCCCTTTATATCAGCCATTGTCCAGCCAATTGCTCCTCTGTAGTCCTTGAGCTTCTGTGTGAGCTGAAGTTCCTGTTCATGGGTTAGTAAAGAAGAAATAATCACAGGGAGAGTGTTTTCTTTACCCAAATAAATGTACTTCAGGTGTTCAGGCAAGGGTTTTAGCTCCAAGTGAGGTGGCTGCTCTACTGAGGGCAATTTTGGTGTTTGCTCTTGCTCCGATCGGTTCAAGGATTCAAAGATCCTTTCCTTCTTCTCCCCAGTATGCACAGAACTGATGGACACCAGATACTCCTCCAATTCTTCAAAGTCCTTCATGCCTATTTCTGACTGCAAATGCTCCTGTTGTTCTTCTCTTATGATCAAATCAAGAGTTGAAATGCTGGAGCATTCCTCAGTGTTATCTTCATCAAACTTCATTGCTTTCATGACATTGAACTTTACCTCCTCTCCATTCACACTCATGGAAAGTTCGCCCTTTTTGACGTTTATGACAGCATCGCCAGTAGCAAGGAATGGTCTGCCAAGAATTATTGGAACTTCTTGGTCTGCCTCAAAATCCAATATGATGAAATCAGCTGGTAGAATGAATTTATCTACTTGGACAAGGACATTCTCGATTTTTCCTTCTGGCTTAGCTATGGATCGATCTGCAAGTTGGAGAGTGACTGTGGTTGGTCTTGCTGCTCCTATGTCGAGCTGCTTGAAGATAGAGGCTGGCATTAAATTTACACTCGAGCCCAGATCGCAAAGTGCTCGACCAAGATAGTTCTTCCCAACTGTACGTGGGACGGTAAATACTCCGGGATCTTTCAGTTTGGGAGGAATCTTAGTCAGGTACTTGCATGATTCTTCAGTGAGGGCTACAGTCTCGAACTCCTCAATCCTTCTTTTTTTTGACAAAACATCCTTCATAAATTTTGCATATGAAGGCATTTGTTCCAGAGCCTCCACCAGAGGGACATTTATGTGAAGCTGTTTCAACAAGTCTAAAAACTTGCTAAACTGCCTATCTTCATGCTGCTTTTTCAACCTCTGTGGAAAGGGAGGCTCAATGGGTTCACTCCTCCTTTTGCATGGTGGGACATAAGTTGGGATCAAAACTGGTTCCTTGTCCTTCATTGCTCCATCATCCACTCCGGATGTTGTGGCCTCGGGTGTGATTTCATCCTTCTGAACCTTCTCCTTGGGTTCTGTCTGAACTTGAGGGTCAGTAGTTCCCTCGACTTCTTCTTCCAACGGTTGGCTTGCTGATTGGCGTTTACGAGACCGTGCCACTAAATCTGGAGGTGGCAGAATTTTTCCATCTCGTAAACTTACCGCATTACAATGCTCCTGATCTTCCTGGGATGGCTTCTCTGTGTCACTAGGGAGTGTCCCTGGTTGTCTCTGTTTGAGTGCTCCAGCCAACTGACCAATTTGGGTCTCCAGGCTTCTCATGGCTGCACTGTTCTGGTTCATGTATTCCTTGACACAAGTTTCAAAGGATTGGGACTTCCCTTCACCCTTATCCCAGTTTTGATGGTTCTGCCTGGGATATGGGGGTCGATTCTGGTAGTTTCCTCCACTACCTCCAGCATTGTTCTGACTCTTCCATCCCCGGTTGTCATTGCTCCTGTAGTTATTGTCATAACCACCTGCATAACACACAGCAGCCAAATTGTTACATTCTTCAGTTTCATGAGGACCTTCACAAACGGAGCAACTTTGTCTTGATTGAGTTAAGAGAAGTTGCTCGGTTGGTCCTTTCTGTTCCATGGGCTTCCAGTTTTTTATAGTGTTCTGGAGCGAAGCCATCTGAGCTGAAAGAGCATCAGTTGAACTTAGCTCCAGAACTCCTGCCTTCTTGGGAGCATGGTCCCGTGTGGTAGGCCATTGAACATGTTTTTTTGAAAGTTTTTCTAACAACCGGTAAGTTTCCGGATAAGTAAAATCCAAAAGATCTCCCCCTGCAGCCGCATCAACAGTGGCTTTCAATGGTGGGGTTAAGCCATGATAAAACGTGTGAATAATGCCCCAATCAGAAACTCCATGATTTGGACATATTCGTATTAATTCCTTAAATCGCTCCCACGCTTCATACAGACTTTCTCCATCATACATTTGGAAAGATGCTATATCAGCCCTCACTTGGGCTTGTTTTGCTTGGGGAAAAAATCGGGTAACAAACTGCTCACATAGTTGTTCCCAACTAGTGATGGAATTCGGGGGCAATGTTCTCCTCCATTCTTTGGCTTTTCCTGCTAGGGAAAATGGAAAAAGCCTCATTCGCATACTTTCCTCCGGAATGCCATGAACTCTGAAATTATCAACTATCTCAGTGAAATTGTCCAAATGACTGTGGGGGTCTTCCATGGGCAATCCATGGAATTGACCAGCATTCATGATCATTTGGAACATTGCAGGTTTGATTTCAAAGTTCGGGACATTCAGTGGAGGAGGAACATAACCTCGTTCTGGACCATTTCTGAAGGGAGCAGCCATATCATTCAATGATGGCCCTCTTCCTCCATTCAGTCCTTCATCATTTTCATGATTATTATTATTGTTTCCATTGTTACCATTTCCACCATTATTTAAAACTTCAGCCATTGTATGATTTCTTAACCTTTGAACTCTTCTTCTGTTTCTGAAGGTTCTCTCGGGTTCTGGATCAAAAACTATTATTTCCAGTCCAAGTTCTGTAGGTTCTGTGCTCATACAATGGGAAGTGGTTAAATACACAAAAAGAAATTCAAAAATATCAACAGTGTTTCCTCTAAAACGCCCTTTCTTGCCAAATGATCCCCGGCAACGGCGCCAATTGCTTGGTCGAACCGCGAGCTGCTCGGGAATAATTTATATTGTAGGAGCAAGAGCACAGAGCAACAGTCAGATTTGCCAACAGGAGCAATTTACTCTGACTGAGAGCAACCCTCTTCGACTATACGCAAGCGTACGTGTCAAGCAATATAGGGTGTTATAGCCCCAGATTTATCGTCCTCAGGGAGCAATTGTGAAGTAAGAAACGTTCAAGGAAACTTAATTTGTAAAAATAAAATAAAGAAAAGCAACTATTCTCGACCAAGCTTCACAAAGAGCAATCTCTAGTCAGCTAGTTAAACAATGTTAACCATTCTGAACCTAGATGAGAGCGGTGATAACTTAGTATGATCATCGAATATAAAAGCATCAATTTGAAGTAGTTCAAAAGTAATCAGTGAGATGAGAGTACAATCAGTAATGTAAACACAAGTAAAATGTTGTGGAAAGAGTTGCAACAAAAGATTGATGTGGGGTTGATTTTTAAGAAGGTTAAATAGGTGTTCACGGGCTCCATATTTTCATCCCTTTGGTTAACCCTGCTTGGTAGCATATTTTATAAGTGGAATCTGCTCCTTCCTTTACTTTGCCTTAGGGTAAGAAGAGAGCAAGGCCTTGCTCCCACCTTACTCCAGAGGTCTTAGAGTTACACACAAGGAAACCATGCTGCCTTCTCAAAAGAGCATGGATTCACATGGCAGTGCTCCTCATTCCGGGTGTTTCTCCCTCCTTTCTTCAGGCTAAACTACCCCAAGATCTTGAGACTGCTCCACACGCCCCTGTCAGTGTTTCATCGACCGAGTGGTCCCGGGATGAGGTTGCAGCCCAAGGGGTTTCACAGAATCAATATATTAAACCAAAGAGCAACTCAGATTTCATTTATAAAATATGTGTTCCTTACAAAGTTATCCTAAGACAAAAGGGATTACTTCTATGGAACCCTTACCTACTTAAAGAAAGTTAGCTCCTAGTGAGCATTTTTACTAAAGAAAAACAAAAGGAATAATAAAACCATCCTAGAATGTGTGCCTCCTTTTGGTTGTTTGCTATGTTCCTTTTATAGAGCCCTTCATTTAATCCTCACTGTTCCTTTCATCAAGGGCTGTGCTTTCTTCAAATCCTCTCCAATGGTAGCTCTGCTCCTTGCCAACTCAGCTCTTCATAGGAATACTCTCCAATCGCAGCCTTGCTCCTTGCCAACGCAGCACTTGATGGAAGTGGTCCCCCTTGCTTTTGGTTTCTCTTTGTGCGCAAGAATTCTGGGATCAGGGAGACATGCCCACTATTTCTGCTATAGCTGATGTGGCGGCTCCTGATTGCTTCCTTTTCCTGCTTCTGTACTGTAGCAGGGAGACACCTCCACCTTCTCTGCTGATGCTGACGTGGAGGCTGCTGATTGCTTCCTTTATTTGCTTTCTGTACTGTAGCAGGCTTTATGCTCCCTTCTGCGCAGCACCTCTCTCTTCCTAAATGTGCAGCTCCTCTTGTTGGGTCTTAGGTTTCCTGATCAAAACAAATTAACCCAATAATCATATGTGAAAAAGATAATGTTAATTTGCTCCAAGCCTACTCTAATTCCCGTTTCACGTATTGCTCTGGTCTGCTTTTTAAAACAATTGCTCCTCATGGAAGAAGGAGGTTAAAGAGAGTGATTTGTAATTAAAACTCAACTTTTGGGCTTGGTGGAACAATATGTACCCAATGGACCTCAACTTTTGTTTGGTGGTGCACTTCTCGAGATAGAGACTACGAGAGTCGAGAATGAATTGATGGAGAAGATTAAAGGGGCGCAGGTGCAAAGAGAGTGCCTTGATTATGTGAAAAATCAGGATGGTGTGTCCTGGAATGAGGATGGATTGCTAATGTTTCAGAAGAGGATTGTGATTCCCCGAGGTCATTTGACCGAAGAGGTTATAGCAGAGGCTCATAAGTGCCAGTTTACTATCCACCCTGGTGCTACTAAAATGTATCAGTACTTGAAGAGAAATTTCTGGCGGCCGGGCATGAAGAAAGATATAGCTGTATATGTGTCCAAATGTTTAATATGCCAGGATGTGAAGATTGAACACCAGAAACCGTTTGGTAAGCTTCAACCTCTTTAGATACCACAGTGGAAGTGAGAGAGCATTTCCATGGACTTCGTGGTGGGTTTTCCTAAGACTCAGGCTGGTTGTGACTCTATCTGGGTTATTGTAGATCAGTTGACTAAGTCTTCCTATTTTCTTCTGGTAAAGGTGAGCTTCACTACTGAGCAATTGGCCAGACTATATGTAACACCCCGTGTATACCCGGTTTGTTATCATGTCATCGTATTAAGAAATGCTTAATTAAAATGCGGAATAACTTTTTCTTTCATTCAATTATGACGTCATTATCATTAACCAAGTTGAATACTTAATTCATTTTAAAAAGATTGCCTGTATGTAATTGTAAATGAACGACTAACTAAAATATCTCATAATATATATAAGTGTGTCTCTAGTCACGAAACAACAAAACGTAGACCGGACATAATCTTGATAGTTTATACAACATCGAACTAAAATCAAAACATAATAAACGTGGCATGGACAATCCCCATGCTCACCAAATAAGGCAACAAGCCCAACAAAGTCTCAACAACAACAACATAATAATAAATAAGGGACATGTCAGCATCCAAACATATCATCCTAACAGCATGTATATCAGTTAAGCTCCAGCCTCATGCCGCTAGAGGTCTCAACCCCCGCATTACTTGAACATGAAAATGGTGCCTCAAACATGGGGTGAGATCTCTAAAAAGAAATCTCAGTAAGATGAGAGGTCCTCAAGGATTCCTCCACCCCAAGCTCACTTACATGTGCAATATAAGTTCCAAAAGTAGTTTAACAATATAAGTTCCAAAATCAGTGCAATGCAACATATAATCACGTCACGTGTGTCACTATTCTACTGGCCAGAGAAATGCAGGATTTACATACGTCTATTACCTACATTTAGTGCAAGACGCCACTTGCACCCACCCACAAAATCACCCTATTGTATATCTCTCACATACTCAGGAGCCCGTCTAGGTGGAACACCACATGCATATCATAAGGCATTCACATAATAGCTGAACAACATTTCAAATATCAATACATGAAAACACATCATGCATATAAACCATCCCCCATGGGATATGGTGGAACCGACAATGGCTAAACCGAGGACACGAAAGCTTACCTTTCAAGCTAACTATGCAATACAAGGTCCACACCAGCTCAAAGTCAATACACAGCACAATCACTATCTGTTTGGACCAATAATAATATCAATATTCATACTCTATAAGCATATAACATAAAGACAATGCCTCCCTTTTACGTTTCATATCTTTAGGCTTCTCACAAAGCCATAAGCCCTTAATCACTTAGACTCTGACTTAGTTAATCATTACAGAAGTTCAACTTAATCAATCTAGGGTCCACAAACCCCTAATACAGTTCTGTATAAACAATACGATTACTGTCTCAAAATTCCTAGAATATCTGGATATATGTCGGGGCCATATCTAGATATCCATATCCGGATATCTATATTCGGATATCACAAGACCCCATATCCGGATATCAATATCCGGATATTTCGCGACAGAATGCAGTTTTGCATTTCACGAGATATCCTTCCCAAAGGTTGTTCTTTTAACGATTCCAGAAGCTTAAACATGCATTTCTAGGTGTGTTTAACCTTTCCAACCTTAAGTTATGAACTTTAACTTATTAAATGCATCAAGGCTTCATTTCCAACTAAAGAAACTCATAATCAAGGTTGGTGAAGCTTACCAATAGTTCAAAACAGAGAAAGGAATGCTCTTGGAGCTCTCAATGCGTCCCCCACGGTTCTGACTTCAATGTGCACGAAAATGGCACATCAAGGAGGGTCCTTTCTTTTCAAAGATCACTCCTTGAAGCTCAAAATACCATGATAATGGCTCCCACAAAGAGAACTCACAACTCAGCCCCCATGTATCTCTCAAAATAGAACCTACACTCAGAAAACAAAAGCCTTTTCCCCACCCAAGTCTCAATCACACTCAACCATGGTGATTTGATGAAGAAACAATGGAGAAAGGTGGTCACTTTGAGGTTTTTCTTTGGAGGAATGAAGGTGGCAAGGGGCTGATGGGAGCTCCAGCAAATGAGTCACGTAGGATTAGGGTTTTGGGCCAAACATGCATATTTATAGCGTTTTAAGTCTTAAGCACACAATATTAGTGCTAATAGCTACGCTTAGCATTTTAATCCCAAACTTAGGATTCTGAACCTACTCATTTTTCTAAGATTTGTCATATTTTTATTTATTTTTCGTAGCACCTTTCCGGCACGCGCTTTTACATAGCCAGTATTAGTTCTGGCACCAGTTCTCATTGTTTTGACTTGAGACTTGTTAATCCTATATATTATTGTAGGAATATTCATGCCCTTATTATAACTTTTCAGGATACTTCATCGGTACGCACATGTACCGTTGAGCAGAACCGGTATCTGCACTTTTCATCAGAAAAGCGACTTTCAGCATTATGAATCACTTACCATAACTATTTAAGCCTTCTCATAATTATTAGGGTCAATTATGGAATTATTTCCTAATTCTCATATTTAACTAATTTGATTTCCTAAATTAGCAGTGCGGGTTCTTACACTATATGTTTGCGAGATCGTGAGGCTTCAGGGGTGCCCGAGAGTATCATCAGTGATAGGGACCCGAAGTTTACATCTCGGTTCTTGGAGGCGCAGCAGGGAGCTTTTGGTACGCAGTTGAGACTGAGTACAACCTATCACCCTCAGACTGACGGACAGACTGAGCGGACCATCCAGACATTGGAGGACATGTTGAGGGCTTGCACATTGTAGCAGGGCTCAGCATGGAATAGGTACCTGCCATTGGTTGAGTTTTCTTACAACAACAGTTTCCATGCTAGCCTGGGCATAGCGCCTTACGAGGCACTGTATGGTAGGAGGTGTCAGACTCCTACCTGTTGGTCTGAGGTTGGAGATAAGGAGTTATTTAGATTGGACTTTGTCCAAGATACCTCTCAGCAGATCCAGATGATCAGAGAGAAGCTGAAGCAGGCGCAGAATCGCCAGAAGAGTTATTATGATGTTAAGAATCATTCACTGGAGTTCAGTGAGGGTGAGCACGTGTTTGTGAGGCTTTCACTGTCACCGGTGTTGGTCGGGCCCTCAGAGTAAGGAAGTTGAGCCCGTGATTCATTGGGCCATACCAGATACTTGGTAGAGTAGGACCTGTTGCCTACCGGCTTGCCTTGCCTCCGAACTTGGCCAACATCCACGACATGTTTCACGTGTCTCAGCTTTGGAGATATATTGCGGATCCTTCGCACATTGTGCAACCTAATGATGTGGAGGTTCGGGAGAACTTGAGAACTCCCGGCGGACCACTCAAGATTCTCAATCGCGGCGAGAAGAAGCTGAGGAGCAAGATCATTCTGATGGTCAAAGTGCAGTGGATTGAAAGAACTCCTGAGGAGTGTACTTGGGAGCGAGAGGAGGAACTTCATAGGAAATACCCCGAGTTTAGGGACAGGTATGTCTCTAATTTTCCGGACAAAATTCTAAAAAAGTGGGGTGAATGTAAGAACCCGCACCGTTAAATTAGGAAATTAAATTAATTAAATGCGAAATTAGGAAATAATTACATAATTGAACTTAATACTCATGAGAAGGCTTAAATAATTATGGTAAGTGATTAATCATGTTGAAAGTCATTTTTCTGACGAAAAGTGCAGATACTGGTTCTGCCTCACGGTATAAATACGTATCGATGAAGTATCCCGGAAAATTATAATAAGTGTATGAGTATTCCTAGAATAATATGTCGGACTAGTAAAATAAGTTTCAAGTCAATATAATAAGAACTGGTGCCAGAACTGATACTGGCTATGTAAAAGCGCGTACCAAAAAAGTGCTGCTAAAAATAAAATAAAAATATGAAAAATCCTAAAAAATGGCTAGGTTCAGAATCCAAAATTTGGGATTAAAACGCTAAGCGTAGCTATTAATGCTAATACTGTGTGTTTAAAACTAAAACTCCTATAAATAACCTTGGCACATGATCCTAGGTTAATTCCTAGTGTTTTCTACGTGAGAGTTGGCTGCTGCCTTTGCTCTCCATTAGCCACCACCCTCTTCCCTTCTTCTTGAGAGCCAAAGTGAGCACCTTTGCTCTTAGTTTTTCACCAAATACCTTGTGCGAGAGATACCTTGCATGGTGAGTAAGGGAAATACTCCATTTCTGAGTTTTAGTTACTGTGTGTGAGGTGTGGGAGCTGACGTTGTTGGTTTGAGTGTTAGGGAGCCATTGTTCCTTGCTTGTGTAGCTTCAAGAAGCTATTTTGAGTGATAAAGGACCTTGCTTGTTGAGTATTTTCGTACTCCCTTAAAGTCCGAATTGTGGAACTGATTTGTGAGCTCCAAGAGCACTTGTGGTTCTGTTTTGAAGCTTTCGGGTAAGCACCATCACCTTGATCATGAATTTTATGGGTTAAAAGTGGAGTCTTGGCATGTTTAATGAGTTGTGTAAGTAACCAACGTGATAACTGACCTAAATGGGTTTAAAGATGCATGCTCTAACGTTCTAATGTGTTAAAAATGGAACATTGGGAGTGATATCTCACGAAATGCAGAAACTGTGTTCTATCTTGAAATATCCGGATATGATATCCGGATGTGGGGTCCTGTGATATCCGGATATCGATATCCGGATATGGCCCCGACATATATCCGGGTACTCTGGGAATTTCGAGACAGTAGTTGTACTATTCATACAGAATGGTATTTTGGGTTTGTGGACCCATGACTGGTTAATGTGGACTTCTGTAATAATTAATCTAAGTCAGAATCTAAGTGATTAAGGACTTAGAGCTTTGTGAGGAGCCTAAAGACATGACACGTAAAAGGAAAGCGTTTTCTTTATATTATATGCTTATAGATTATGATTGTTCATATGATTGTTGGTATAAACAGTCTGTGAGAGTGCTGTTTGTAGACCTTGAGCTTGGTTGGACTCTTATTTGGATAGTTAGCTTGCGAGATAAGCTTTCGTGTCCTCGGTTTAGCCATTGTTGGTTCCACTATACCCCATGGGGGGATGGTTTATATGCATGATGTGCTTTCATGTATTGATGTTTGAAATGCTGTTGAGCTGTTATGTGGATGCGTTATGATATGTATGTGTGTTCCACCTAGAAGGTAAGCCTGAGTATGTGAGAAGCTTACAATATGGTGTTTCTGTGGGTGGGTGCAAGTGGCGTCTTGCATTGAATGTAGGTAGTAGACGTATGTAAATCCTGCATTTCTCTAGCCACTAGAATAGTTGACACACATGAGATGATTATATGCTGCATTGCACATATTTTGGAACTTATATTATTAAACTACTTTTGAACTTATATTGCACATGTAAGTGAACTTGGGGTGGAGAAATCCCTGAGAACCCCTTGTCTTACTGAGATTTCTGTTTAGAGATCTCACCCCACGTTTGGGGCACATTTTCAGGTTCAGATAATATTGAGGTTGAGACCTCGTGCGGCAGGAGGCCGGAGCTGAGTTGAGATTATGGTTTTATGATGATTTGCTGGATGCTGACATGCTTTATATTTATTAGCTTGTTATTTGATGTGAGACTCCGTTGGGCCTTGTTGCCTTATTTGGTGAGCATGGGGGTTTTCCATGCCACACTGATTGACTATGTTTTATTTTAGAATTGAGTTGTATAATTGTATCAGGATTATGGTCCGGACTACGTGTTGTATTTCCGTGATGTTAGATACACACTTATTTATATTATGAGGTATTTCAGTTAGTTGCTCTCTTACAATCATATACATGCAATGTTTTGAAAAATGATTCAATAATCAACTTGGTTAATGATAATGACGTTATAATTGAATGAAAGAAAAAGTGATTCCTCATTTTTATTAAGCGCTGCTTAATACGATGACATGATAACAAACCGGGTATACACGAATTGTTACAGATAGTTTATGAGCATTATCTCCTAGTATATTGGTTGTTGGCTTTATTCTAGTTTGTTACTAGATTTTTTTTAGTATTGATGATGTGGGACCCATGGTTTGGGTCTAAAAAAATGCCCCTAGTTTGGCAGTTTATGGGTTGGGACTAATGGGCTGTAACGATACATCGTTGTACCTCGGTTTCATTTTCAAAGTGTGTTTTTATTAGGGGCTTGCTTTGACGATCCAAACAATGTGTTGTATTGTGTTAAGTGGGCTCATGAGTAAAGAGCAAGCTCTTCGGTTTGGTGGGCTTCACAGGTTGGCTTTCGTGCCGAAGTAAGACTCAAAAAGGTTGACTGAGGTCTGGGTAATGATCAAGTGGGTGCATTGGTTAACTATTTGTTGTGTGAACAAAGTCCCACAAAATTTGAGAGGCCAATTCTCGAGGTGCACCTTTTGAGGTTGTCCTGACAAACTGACATTTGGCTTTCCTTGCTTTCTTGTATAGTTATATCACTTTACACCTGTCATGCTATGGTTGGACATATGAGTGTTGGAGATTGTGTGCAGCCTTCATGTTGTGTGCATCATGATGTGCTGCAAGGATAAGCTTCCCTTTATACACTTGTCCCTTATGAATTGTCATTTTTTCCCCAATCTTTTAAACTTTGTGCCTACATTATTTCGCCTTTAATTTTCTTTAAACATATTTCCCATCCTTTTCATTTCCATTTTGTTTCCTTCGGTGTGTTGTCCTAAAGCATTTCTTCTTCGTTTTTAGGTTTTCTTAATTCATCCTTCAAATTTCTGGAGGTTTACAATCTGTGGTTTATAAGAATTTTGCTCAATTTTCCCTGCTAAATCTTTGGGAGAATAATGTTCCCATTATCTCTTTCTTGGATTTCATTGAATATCTTCAAGACAAATATACCTTCAGACCCCTTCATTTTCGCAAATTATGTTTCTTAGTTGTTCTCCATTACTTCTTGGGATTATGAGTGAGAAGAGACTCGTCGCCACGCCAAGTGGTGGTGGTAAATAGAGTGAGGAGGAGGATTTGGTTTCTGGGTTAAGTATAGGATATTTGGAATTGAGAGGTCTGAAGAGGAGACTTCCCAAATGCTTCTAAGGAGGTATCATAACAGAGGAAACCATTATATCAACGAAGGCAACCATGGAGGGTCTTTTTGACGGTGAAGGAGCAACGAAGGCCCTCTATTAAGAGAGAACAAGTGATATATTTGAGTAAAAATGACATATTTATGAAGTTTCTTATCTTGGATCACTTTCTCAGTTGCATCCCTTCGATATTAACACTCATCTATAGTATGACCAAAGCCATCATGAGAAGTATAGTGTTTGGATCAATCAACATCACCTCGATTTTGGACAAGCTTGGGCCTTTCTACCCTTCAAAGCTCTAGTTGGGTTACTTCCCTCCAAACCTAAGGCCTGGAACATTTAGTGGGGTGTAAATTGCATACTAATTTCTTCTAGATAGGCATTCATCTATGCTAGTTAGGCATGAGTTCGACCCCTTCAACATCTTTGTCTCTTAAAATCTCGAACTCGGTGTGTTGTACTGTAGCATTGGGGTTTGCGGCACAAGTATCTTCTATAGATTTCTGCATCCGCTACTTCTATTTCCTCCATGTCCACATGCTTTATTGATCTTGTCTTATTTTTCTAAGGTTATGGTAGGGTTCTTGTGGATCGACCTTGCCAAGAGTGACCCATTATGGAGGCCAGCAGTGAGAAGGTGCATGTGGATGTTGTCTGTCAAACCACAGACTTGGATAGATGTGTTGTTGAAGTGATCCAAATAGTAGCTGAGTGACTTATCCTTTTCTATTGAACCGCACCCAAAGTGAGGAAAGGTGTAACACCTGGCAACTTGCAAGGATCAATGACTGTCCCCACACACTAACACGAGGCTTTTCAGCGAGCTTTGTCCTCACTCGCACACTTCCCGGGAAAACTTTTCAGGAGGTCACCCATCCCAGAATTGTCCCAAGTCAAGCACGCTTAATTATGGAGTTCTTCTGTTCCGGACTACTGAAAAGTAGATGCATCTTGTTGGTATAGGTAGTACAAATTAATTCTTATAAGCTATTCCCAATTGTACCGTCTCATACCAGCACAGTCTCTGGAATCCCTCTCTTTCGGGTGTTGATTCGATTCATTCATTTACCCCTGTCGCTGGAAGCCTGCTAAGAGCCGCTCCTTGTCCATGCCTTTTCGCACCGGCGATCACTCCCCGCCCTCGTCAGCGCCAGGTATGTTACAGAAGGCCTTTGGTATGGTAGTATAGTTAAGGAGGAAACTATAAGAAAGATCCTTTAAAAAGTAAATGCAATGTTAGGGTAGGCTGAGGAACCATGGTTGGGCTGGACCAGTAAGGGTGGAAGAAATTGTTCTTGATATTATGGGGTCCCTTGCTCTTGCTAGATACATGGTTGTTTTAAAGGACTCTAGATGTGCCTGTATGTCCTGGTTTGGTTATATTGGGTGTGCTTGGGCTTGCGATAGCCTGGTAGTAAAAATGCATCCATTACTTGATCTATGAACGATTTATCATTATCAAAATTTTGGATGGCCTATTGTTGTTGGTTTCCATTTGACATATTTGTTCCACCTCGACCTTGTTATTATGTATTTCGCTCTTGAGGTTCAAAGGAAGCAATGCCCTATGTCATCCATCTGTTGCAGTAGGATCTTTTACACTGCCAAAAGGGTAGGTTAGGCTTGCGCGAAGGCTGATTCAGATTCTGACTCACTGATGTGGATATTGTTCGTCTTATATTGGATGGGGTCGGGCTGCTGCATGTTGGGCTGTCCATTCTAGAAAATGTTCTGCTTTAATTGTTGGTTGAGCGGTGTAACACCCCGTGTATACCCTGAATATTAACATTACATCGTATTAAGCTGTGCTTAATGAAAAATGCGGAATATTCTTTTTCTTTTCAATTATGATGTCATTATCAATTACCAACTTGATTACTTAATCAATTTCATAAAAATATTGCCTGTATGAAGATTGTAAGACAACTAACTGAAATACTTCATAACATAAAGATAAGTGTGTATCTAAAATCACGGATCTACATCACGTAGTCCGGACAATATCCTGATACATTATTACAACATCGAATGAAACTAAGACATAACAAGTCTACGTGGCATGGACAAACCCGATGCTCACCAAATAAACAACACTAGACACAAGTGTTTACAAGCTCAAAGATGCAAGGAAACAAGTAAAGGTGATCTCTTGGTCAAGAAAATGGTGAAAAAAGGCTAAGAACTCCAAACTCAGTTGACCAGCACCAACACCCACGCAGGATTTTTGTTTTCTAGGGCAATGTGCCCTTAGTATGGGTATTTATAGCCAAATGGCCACTAAACGCGCAGTATTAGCCTTAATAGCTACGCAAAAGATCTTGATCCCAAACTTTGGAATCTTCACCTACTAATTTTTCTAAGATTTATCATATTTTTATTTTATTTTTCTGAACAACTTTCCGGTACGCGCTTTTCCATAGCCAGTATCAGTTCTGGCATCAGATCACATTATTTTAACTTGAAATTCGTTTTACAAGTCCTATATAATATTCTAGTAATTATCATGCACTCGTTATAATTTTCCGGGATAATTTTTTGGTAACCATTTATACCGACAAGCAGAACCGGTATCCGCACTTTTCTTCCGAAAAGCGACTTTCAGCATTCTTACCCACTTACTATAATTACGTAAGCCACATAATAATTATTAGGGTCAATTATGAAATCATTTCCTAATTTAACATAATTAATCAATTAATTTCCTTAATTAGCGGTGCGGGTTCTTACATTCACCCCACCTTTTTAAGGATTTTGTCCTCAAAATCAAAAACATACATGTCTCGAAAGTCGGGATACTGCCGGAGAAGCTCGTCCTCTCGCTCCCACGTACACTCTTCAGGAGTGCGTCCAGTCCACTGCACTTTAACCATCGGAATGGTCTTGTTCCTCAGCTGTTCCTCGCTGCGATCGAGAATTCTAAGTGGTCCAATGGGAGTCTTTAGGTTCTCCCGAACCTCCACAACATCGGGTTGCACCACGTGCGAAGGATCTGTCACGTACTTCCGAAGCTGAGACACGTGAAAC
Organism: Gastrolobium villosum; assembly: GCA_032173675.1. NCBI lineage: Eukaryota > Viridiplantae > Streptophyta > Magnoliopsida > Fabales > Fabaceae > Gastrolobium > Gastrolobium villosum. Next base: position 29,715 of record JAVKPL010011124.1, read on the forward strand.
ACGTCGTGGATGTTGGCCAAGTTCGGAGGAAAGGCTAACCGATAGGCAACAGGTCCTACTCTACCAAGAATCTGGTATGGCCCAATAAACCGCTGGCTTAGTTTCCTCATCCGAGTGCTCGTCCAACACCGGTGACAGGTGAAAGTCTCACAAATAAGTGCTTACCCTCACTGAATTCCAGAGGTCGATGCTTGACATCATAGTAGCTGTTCTGGAGATTCTGCGCCTGCTTTAACTTTTCACGGATCATCAGGATCTGCTGCGTGGTATCTTGGACAAAGTCCAAGCCAAAAAGTTCTTTGTCCCCAACCTCAGACCAACAAGTAGGAGTCTGACACCTCCTACCATACAATGCTTCGTAGGGCGCCATGCCCAGGCTAGCATGAAAGCTGTTGTTGTACGAAAACTCCACCAACAAAAGGAACCTATCCCATGCCGAGCCCTGCTCCAACGTGCAAGCTCGCAACATGTCCTCCAAGGTCTGGATGGTCCTCTCTGTCTGTCCATCAGTCTGAGGGTGATAGGCGGTACTCAATCTGAACTGCGTACAAAAACCTCTTGCAGCGCCTCCCAGAACCGAGATGTGAATTTCGGGTCCCTATCACTAGGGGTGTTAACGGGCCGAGCCGAGCCGAGCTTTGATCTTAACGGGCCAAGCCTGTATTTAAACGTGTCTGACTGGCCTTAGCCTGTTACCTGTCACGAATATAATATTGGCCTGTGGCCTGATTTATTTAGAAAAAATAAAAGCCTGTGTGAAGCCTGTCTTAGCCTATTAGCATGTTAAAGAATAAAAATAAGATAACAAAATTCCCCAAAAAATCAATTTTCAGATAGAAACCTTAGCTTCCAATTTGCAGCAATAATTTACAAAGTCTATAATAAATAAATAAAAATTAAAGTGGGAGAAGGTAGATAACAAGTTATATTATCTTAGCCCATTATAAAAAAAATGCCAACAAAAATATAAAATAAAAAAAATTGACACAAACAAGCAGTGCAGTGCACAATGGAACGAATGAGTTTTTGTGGGTTTGTTTGTGTGAAGGAGGATGAAGGATAATATAGAACAACACTAGTAATTCCATAAATATACATAAATTCAATATATATCCAAATAGCATAATATAGAACAAAATCATTCAAAAAGTCTGTTAAACCAATAAAATAGGGTGAAATAAATTGATGAGAGAGAGAGTTATTACAAATAGTATAAAAAATATAAATAAATATTTATAGACTAGGCTAGCCTGGGAGGCTCTAAGGCCGAGCTTATGAATTAGAGCCTGAGGCCTTTTTATTAAACGAGCTTTTATACAAGTCCAAGCTTGGTTCCAACACGAGCTTTTATTAAACGAGCTCAGGCCTTTACGAGCCGAGCCAAAGGCCCCTGGCTCGTTTACCACCCCTACCTATCATTGATGATACTCTCGGGAACCCCGTGAAGCCTCACTATCTCACGAACATAAAGTTTGGCCAACTGCTCTGTGGAAAAGCTCACCTTCACTGGAAGAAAATGGGCAGACTTCGTCAGTCTGTCCATAATAACCCAGATAGAGTCATAACTTGCCAGAGTCTTAGGCAATCCTACCACGAAATCCATGGAAATACTTTCCCATTTCCACTGTGGTACTTCAAGAGGTTGAAGTTTACCAGACGGCTTCTGGTGTTTAATCTTCACCTTCTGGCAAACCAAACACTTGGACATGAAAACTGCAACATCTTTCTTCATGCCCGGCCACCAGAAGTTCTTCTTCAGGTCTTGATACATCTTTGTAGCACTAGGGTGCATAGAAAACTGGCCCTTATGGGCCTCAGCCATGACCTCTTCGGTCAACGGACCTCGAGGAACCACGATCCTCTGGTGAAACAAAAGTAGTCCATCCTCATTCTAAGACACACTGTCTTGGTTCTTCACATAGTCCAAGCACTCTCTCTGAACTTGTGCCTCTTTGATCTTTTCTATCAACTCATTCACAACATCGACTGCTTCCATCTCGAGAAGTGCACTCTCACATGAAGAGGTAACCGCCAAGTTCCGGAACTTCTCAACCACATCAAAATTACAAAGCAAGGAACTAGAGGGGCTCCCGGATTTCCGGCTCAAAGCATCCGCTACCACATTGGCCTTGCCAGGATGGTACCTCAACTCAAAGTCGTAATCCTTAATGAAATCCATCCATCTCCTCTGCCTCATGTTCAACTCCTTTTGATCGAACAGGTAGTTCAAACTCTTGTGGTCACTGAACACCACAAACCTCAAGCCAAAAAGCTAGTGCCTCCAAATCTTGAAAGCAAACACAATATCAGCTAACTCCAAATCATGAGTAGGGTGATTCTCCTCATGAGGCTTCAATTGCCTCAAAGCATACGCAATCACTTTGCCCAACTGCATCAACCCACAACCTAGCCCTTTCCCAGAGGCATCGGTGTAAAGCTCAATCTCGAGCGCAGGATCAGGAAGGACCAAAACAGGAGCAGTAGTCAGTCTCTCCTTCAACTCTTGAAAACATTCCTCTCACTCGTGAGTCCACACAAATGGAATCTCCTTCCGAATGAGGCGAGTCAAAGGGAGAACCATCGTGGAGAAACCCTTGATGAACCTCCGATAGTAACCTGCCAAACCCAGAAAGCTCCTCACTTCTGTAACTGTCTTGGGCCTCTCCCAGTCCAGCACGACCTCGATCTTGTTAGGATCCACTGCATCTCCATCTGCTAAAATCACGTGCCCAAGGAACTTCACAGACTTGAGCCAAAACTCACACTTTGAAGGCTTCGCATACAGCTTCTTCTCTTTCAGCACTTGCAAAACAATCCTCAGATGCTCCGCATGCTCTCTCTCCGTCTTGGAGTCAATCAGAATATCGTCAATGAAGACGATCACAAACTGATCCAGGTACGGCTGGAAAATCTGGTTCATGTAATCCATGAACACAGCAGGTGCATTGGTGAGTCCAAACGGAATCATCAAATACTCAAAGTGACCGTATCTCGAGTGAAATGCGATCTGAGGGACATCTTCCGGCTTCACCCGAATCTGATGGTATCCAGATCGGAGATCAATCTTCGAATACACACAAGCACCCCTGAGCTGATCCAACAGATCATCAATCCGAGGAAGAGGATACTTGTTCTTAATCGTCACCTTGTTCAGCTGCCTGTAATCGGTGCACAATCGCATTGTCGCGTCCTTCTTCTTCATGAAAGTAACCGGTGCTCCCCAAGGAGACACACTCGGTCTAATGAAGTCCTTCGCCGAAAGATCTTCAATATGCTTCTTCAGCTCTGCCAGCTCCGGTGGCGACATCCGGTATGGAGCCAAGGAAATAGGCCCCACACCAGGAAACATATCAAAGGAGAACTCTATCTCCCTCTGCGGTGGGAACTCAGGAATCTCCTAGGGAAATACCTCGAGAAATTCCCTCACCACAGGAATGCCAGTGAGATCCTCCTGTGTCCCACTCACCAAACCTCCCAACATCACATAGCCAAAAGCCCCTGCTCTCAACACTTTTCTAGCTTGCAGGACTGAAATGAACGGCGAGGAACTGGCTGCGGATCCACTCGGAGACATCATCACTTTCTTGGCACAACAGTCAATCAACACACAATTTCTAGACAACCAATCCATGCCCAGAATAATCTCCAAGTTGGCCATCGGCAACCCTATCAGATCTACCGAGAAGTCACGACCATCCCACTGAAACGCTACATCGCGATGAACAGTGGTAGAATCACAAATTTCTTCGGTGGCGGTGGTCACCCGCAGCGATGGAGAAAGCACAGACATAGGCAATTCAAGCCCCACAGCAATCGGGGTAGCAACAAAAGAATGCGTAGCCCCAGAGTCAAACAAGACATCAACAGATGCACCACTAATGGTAACAGTACCTCTAACAAGGTTCGGAGCTCGATCTGACTGCTGACGATCCAGAGTATAAACACGCCCCGTGGCTGGTGGAACTGCAGGTGCCGAAGTAGGTGGAAGGGGGACCATCTGCAATGGAACCGCATGAACAGCAGCAGCTCTCCCTATCGTCGACGGACAGTCTCTAGAGAAGTGGCCCTCCTTGCCACACTAAAAGCAAATCAACTGATCGGTAGAACACGGCCCAAAATAAGTCTTCGCACATCCCGAACACTTGGGAGCAGGAGGTCTCGCTGCGCTCCTCTGAGCAGAAGTCCTCTTAAAATGATTCGGCGCTTGCCGAGCTGCCATCTGTTTACCTTTTCCCTTGTTCCCAAACTTCCTGTCTCGCCAAGAAGTGGAACTACCAGCTACCTTCATCGTCATCGTCGCCTCATCTGTCTTGGCCTTCTTGGCCTTAATCATGCTGTAGAAGTCCTCAATATCACGACACTGCTGAACCAGTGTCCCAAAGTCTTTGGAAGCAGACCCAGCTAGATAACCAGCAATATCCTCACTAAGTCCCCTGCGGAACTTAGCAGCCAAGAATGTAGGAGTAGGCCTCGCCATCCTGAAGTGTGAAAACTTCACCAGTTCATTGAACTTGGCGAGGTACTCATCAATTGACAATGAGCCTAGTACCAATCGGTCAAAATCCCCTTGCTTCCTCTCCTGTGCATCATACGGGAAGTACTGACCCAGAAAGCACTCCTCAAAGAACGTCCATGTCATCACACGGCCCTGCATCTCGTAGATAAGAGAAATGTTGGTCCACCACTCATGGGCCTCGCCCTCCAGCATGTAAGTGGCAAACATCAGCTTCTGCAGATCTGAACACTGCATGATCCGAAAGATCTTGTCCAACGCCTGTAGCCATCTGGCGGCAGCAATGGGATCATAAGATCCATCAAAAGAAGGTGGCTTATGCTTGCGAAAAGCATTCAGCCTGCGGTCGATAGTATCTCTATCTTCAGCAAAATCCACAAAGGGCTCTATCACCCCAGTCACCTGACCAGTGCCCTCAACCTGACTCTGGCCCTCTTCCTGCTCACTAGGCGGTGGTGGAGGCGGTGGTGGCGGTGGTGGGGACTGACCGACAGCGGGACCAGCTCTCATCTCCTCCAACATGACCCTCATCATGGTCATGTTCGCCAAACAGTTCGCCTCAAGCGCATCCTCTGTGGCTCTCCGGTTTGCTTCACGAGCAGCGTCCATCATTGCCACGTTGGCCACTCTTGCGGCATCCTGCATCTCAGCTAATGCAGTCAGGATTGGGTCAAGTTAACCCTCTACAGTCTCGTGTTCTCCGGGGTCCTACCATGACTCTACACAGGTTACACAATTTATGAGTTGATCAGGCCACGCAATGTGATCACATATGCATCATCATAATAAAAGCCATAGAATTAAACACAAGACAGACACAACCAAACATCCTAATCATTGCAATACATACAGGCTTTTCCCTTGAACCGTTGCTCTAATACCATAAAATGTAACACCCCGTGTATACCCGGAATATTAACATTACATCGTATTAAGTTGTGCTTAATGAAAAATGCGGAATATTCTTTTTCTTTTCAATTATGACGTCATTATTAATTACCAACTTGATTAATTAATCAATTTCATAAAAACATTGCCTGTATGAAGATTGCAAGACAACTAACTGAAATACTCCATAACATAAGATAAGTGTGTATCTAAAATCACGGATCTACATCACGTAGTCCGGACAATATCCTGATACATTATTACAACATCGAATGAAACTAAGACATAACAAGTCTACGTGGCATGGACAAACCCCATGCTCACCAAATAAACAACATAGCCAAACAAGTCTCAACATAAAACTCCATAAGCATAAATGAAGCTAACATCATATCATCAACAGGTACAATCAGCATATAAATCAGCACTATCTAGCTCAACTCTGGCCTCCTGCCACCTGAGGCATCAACATTACCTGAACCTGAAATAAGCGTCCCCAAACGTGGGGTGAGATCTCTAATCAAAGAAATCTCAGTAAGACAAGGGTTCCTCAAGGATCTTCCACCCCAAGCTCACTTACATGTGCAATATAAGTTCTAAAAGCAGTAATTCAATATAAGTTACAAAACTATGCAGTGCAACAGATATCTATGACATGTGTGTTTATCGCTATCTACTGGCCAGAGAAATGCAGGAATACGTCTATACCCACATGAGTACAAGGAACACCGCTTGCACCTCACCCACAGCCTCACCATCTTGTATGTACTACATACTCAGGCTTACCGTATAGGTGGACATCACATGCATATCATAAAAGCACATTGCATATAATAGCTCAACAACATTTCCAAAATATCAAAGCATGTAACAAAGCATGCATAAACCACATCCCCATGGGACATGGTGGAACCATAACATGGCTAAACCGAGGACACGAAAGCTTACCTCTTAAGCTAGCTATCCAAGCCACAAGCTCAAAGTCCAAATACAACAGTATTACAATCTGTTATGGACCATTAACATATCAATAAACATGCATCTCAAGCATACAATAAAAAGACAACGCCTTTACTTTACGTTTTACGTCTTAAGGCTTCTAACAAAGCCACAAGCCCTTAATCACATGATTCTGACTTAGTCCATTAATCACAGAAGTTCAACTTCCTTAATCTAGGGTCCACAAACCCCCAATAGTCTACTGTATGAACAGTAAAGCTACTGTTCTCCGAAATCCCAGAATATCCGGATATTCCTCGAGGCATATCCGGATATGCAATATCCGGATATCTCACTAACCATATCCGGATATACAATATCCGGATATCCAGATCCCATATCCGGATATCTGCTCGACAAATATCCGGATATTTCACGACAGAATGTAGTTCTACATTTTCGTGAAGATATCCATCCAAGGTTGGGTTTTTACCGATTAAAGACCCTAAAGCATGCATTTCTAGGTGTGTTTGACATTACACAACGTTAAGTTATCATCTTTTAGCCTTTACATGCATCAAGGTTCCATTTTTAAGCATAAAAACTCAAGTTCAAAGGTGGTGATCATACCACAAGCCAAAACAGAGGTGGATGATGCTATTGGAGCTCTCTATACTGCTCCAAAACTCATGTCCAACAAGGTGCACGAAAATGGTGAGAAATGTTGATCCTTTAACACCAAAAGTCACCACTTAGACCACCACAAACCAAGACAAAACTCCCTTCAACTCATAACCACCAAGAACAGAAACTCAGCCCACAAGACACACCTCCCACAGCCTCTACACTCAGAAAAGAAGCTCACCTCACACTCACAACACTAGACACAAGTGTTTACAAGCTCAAAGATGCAAGGAAAGTAAAGGTGATCTCTTGGTCAAGAAAATGGTGAAGAAAGGCTAAAAACTCTAAACTCAGCTGACCATCACCAACACCCACGCAGGATTTCTGTTTTCTAGGGCAATATGCCCTTAGTATGGGTATTTATAGCCAAATGGCCACTAAACGCGCAGTATTAGCCTTAATAGCTACGCAAAAGATCTTGATCCCAAACTTTGGAATCTTAACCTACTAATTTTTCTAAGATTTATCATATTTTTATTTTATTTTTCTGAACAACTTTCCAGTACGCGTTTTTTCATAGCCAGTATCAGTTCTGGAATCAGATCACATTATTTTAACTTGAAATTCGTTTTACAAGTCCTATATAATATTCTAGTAATTATCATGCACTCGTTATAATTTTCCGGGATACTTTTTTGGTATGCATTTATACCGACTAACAGAACCGGTATCTGCACTTTTCTTCCGAAAAGTGACTATCAGCATTCTTACCCACTTACTATAATTATTTAAGCCACATAATAATTATTATGGTCAATTATGGAATCATTTCCTAATTTAACACAATTAATCAATTAATTTCCTTAATTAGCGGTGCGGGTTCTTACAAGCGGTGACAATGATTGTTCGCCATAGTGCGCATATACATCATTGTGAGTAGGGCCGAAAAAATAGGCTCGGTTTGGCAGGCCAACCCGCCCCGCTCGCCAAACGGGCAGGGCGGGTTGAGTTTTATAACCTACTCTCAAAAGTGAGGCGGGGCGAGATGGCTCATTTTTTGGCTTGGCGGGGCGTGGCGGGGCGGGTTAGTGTAAAATAGGTTCGGGCCGGTGGGCCGAGTTTTTCAGCCCACTCTCAAAAACGGGACGGGGCGGGATGCCTCGTTGTTTGGCGGGGCGAGGAGGGTCGCCTACTTTGTCACCTCTGATTGCGTGGGGAGAATAGAAGTTTAACGATCCCTACATATGGCCCCAATGATCGATCTAGGAGGATTGTGAATGTATAATTGAAGGTCAGTAATTAATATATGATCAACATGCTTGCAGGAGTCTATGAATAAAGACATCGCAGGGGTGACAGATCATTATGCATGGTGTTGAAGCTAAAGACCGAAGGCATGAGATGTGTGTACAATGACAACTAAAAAAGTAGGGTTCAAAAGATGTTTACCTTAGAGATTTAACCCATTATTTATAGATGAGATTGCATATAGGTGTCAAAGTCCTAGCAGGAGTCAGATTGTTGAGAGATAAATTGATAGGTCTTATCTTCTAGTATATGGGTTGTTGGTTTTATCATAGTTTGTTACTACATTAATAATAATGACGTGGGACCCATAACAAAGTTCATTCATAATAAATGAAGAAAAAAAACATAATTATGGGGAAAATAGAATAATTTTACACATGATCTCGGTCAAATGTCCGAGAAAGGCATTGAATGTAATATTTTTTTGTCACACAATAAATGTAATAGATCTTCAATCAATGGCGGACTCAGAAAATTTTATTTATGTTTGCACATTTAGTAGCGTGCTTTCCCCAAAACAAAAATTTAAAACAAAGTTTTAAATGCATTAAGAAATAAAAGAATATAAATAAGAAAGGTTTATATCCTCATGTTACATAAACCAATTTGTTTGTCTATGTTAAAAAAAAAAAGACCAATTCATTGAATAATGTGCTCTCTTACTTTCTTTAATATTAACTTGTCTTTTTCTTTACATGATAAAAAATTTAGTTCATATAACATAAAGGATATAATCCTCAAACAAGAAAAGAAAAGAAAACTTAAACTTAACATAAAAAAAATAGTAATCAACTTAATGATATAAAAATACTAAAACATAAGCAATAAATAAGATATGTTTCTTTATTAGTACATGTGCTTGCATTCTTGGCAACCCATCTACTAAAATTAATCCTTACAATTCTAATTAATTAAAAAAAATATTTCTTCTTTATTAAAAAAATGTATCTCCAAATTTATATCTGCATTTGCCCACGTTGGCAATTAAGCAGGTCCACCCGGTGTCTTCAATCGTTAAATAAAGCATCTTTGTTAAACTTATTATTACTTGAAAAAAAAAACAATTAATAACATTTATGAAATATAATATGCATAAAAAAACACAATAGCAAGCGTTGCTAAAATTTGGTCTACTAAAAATATTTATGAGATAGTAAATTTTTTTAATAATACGATAACATGATTAATTAATAATTAATAATGTAAAAAAATTTAGACTAAATTTTTTGGAGATATACTTGTAGGAATATAATATATATTGTAGGCATACTTCATAGCGAATGGATTGGATCGGAATATAATATTTTTAAGTAGAATTGACCAAGAATATCAGGTAATTAAGTCCCACTCTCGTATTTATGATTGTGCCCGTCAAAAATGTTGTGCTTGCAAGGTATCACACATAGAGATTCAAAATTTCATCAATTTCTAACCTTTTGATTTTTATTATTATTAAAATAAGGAGATATCTAGGTCAGTTTAGGTGCACCTCAATTAGTTTACTATTTGATTCCATCAAGGACAAGTTATCTAGTACCTACGCCGAATTAAGGATTCATGTGTGGCCTGGTCCAAAGCGATTAGCTTAATCAGGATTCAAACCCTGCATTGTTTGCCTACCTATACATGACATGTTCATCTACCATTAAGTAAACTCTTAGGGATAGTTTCATTACTCACTCTTCATTATTATTATCTTTTAAATAAAAGTTTAGAGAAGCAGATCTTTTCGAATCTAATTAAGGTAGCGTGATATATTATAAATGAAAGTGAATATGATCCAATGGGTGCCGGTCGCATGGGTTAAAAATAATTGTTTATATTTCAAGGTTGAAAACTCAATTTTTGGAGAAGCACCATGTGAAAGATTTTTTTATCTTTATTACATCTGGGTTGAAATTGTGAAAGCAATATATATCTCAAGAAAAAAAAAAAAAGTTCCCTATTGAAAAAGCCAGTTGGAGTCATTACCAGAAGTTACAAGTAGTTAGAAGGTAAAGGTGGGTTAGAAAGTTACCACCGTAGGTGTTCGCGGTCTGGATTGGATCGGTTTTGAAAGTAAAAATTATCTGATCCAATTCCTTCGGTTTAATCATGTAATCATCCATTCGGTTTGAATTTTTTTCAAATCCGATTCGATCCAATCCAATTTTTTTCGATTTGGATTGGATCGATTTTCGATTTTTTGAAAATCCTAAAATTTATTTCATGATTATTATGCAAATAACATCTTTTATATATATTGACTTTATAATTTTATTTTATTTTTAAATACAAAAGTATCAGTAAACGATAATATAGTTATTTTTTGGACAATGAGATGTGAAGCTGATGAAATTTTGTTGATAAGATGTGACTAAGTTTTTTCTTAAGTTTAGTTGATGGGTTAATGAGTCTTGAGTTTAGAGATTTTTGAGCTATGATTGGGGAAATGCCCAAATAGGTAGAGAAAAATTAATATATTTGATCGGTTTGAATTGGATCGATTTTCATCTACCAATCCAAAAACCGATTGAGCCCAATTAAAATTTGTGATTTTGTTTTCGGTTTTTGATTTTGCAGTTTTTGATTTATTCGGTTATCGATTTTTCAGTTCGGTCATCACGATTTGAATCAATTTGGATCAGTTGATAAACACGTTAGTTACCAGTGATAGCGTGTTGCTATAAAAAGGCTCATACATGAACTATGGAGTTGATATATGAAAAGTCTCTCAAGGTTGCTCTCTTTCGGGTTTCTTCTCTCTCTTTCATCCTATCACAATATGGGTGTCAATTCGGACCAGTTAGGCCATTCAAGTTCGTTAAATGCTAGCCAACCCACAAAAGTATAGTTTGAGTAAAGATATTATTATTATGGGTTTATCATCTATCATTTAACATGACCACAAAAAATTCCCCACACACACAACATTTTGTGGGGCCCGCAGCAAAAAAAAACTCCGGCACGCAAAATGAATCTCTATAATATAACACAATCACTTTTCTCACAACATAACTCTTATAAAACCCTGTTATTATTATTATTATTATTTAAGCAAAGATATAGAACCACATAACCATGTTGGTGGCATTTTCTATTTTTACCTATTGTATGTCCAGCTAGATTTACGGTTATTATTCGATTTTAATATGGTAATAACTTTATATACATAACAAAGGAAAAAATATGTATCATTTTCTTTTGGTAAAAAAATATGTATCATTTCAAATGATGTAAAGTTGTGTCATTTTAAGTGAGAGAAAGAGATAGAAAAAGAAGGAGAGAGTGGACAAAAAAATATAAAGATGTGGGTCTCATCTCTTTGTGAGAGTGAAATGACATGAATTATGTAATTTAAAAAGGACAAATATTTTTCTCAATAATCAACTAAATGCTAACTACTTTTCGGTGGTATAGCTTATCATCGTACTACGCTAATAACGGAAGTTCTAACGGTAGATTATGAAATTCAATCAGGCAAGCTACAAAAAGAGTATAGAACTATTTATAAAGAAATTAGGTGGATTTCCAAACAGAATTATTTTCTGTAAAAAATACATGTGATTTATCAAAAATAAAAATAAAAAAATAGGTGAGTGCCCACTTGCCTCTGATCTCCTCCTTCAAAGATCCTACTAAAATTCTTAAGGAATAATTTGAAAAAAAAAAAAAAAACCAAAATTAAGGGAAACTTATTTTGTGTTCAAAACAACTTATATTCAACATATTATTCAATTTTTTTAAATTTGAATAAAACCAAATATGAACTAAAAGGTTAGAGGAAAATATCAATATTGACAACTTCGTTTTACACTTAGTTTTTCTTTTATAGAAAATAAAAACAAGTTGTGTTGATTTAATTTTCAGAGTCTCAATACATGCAATTAGTCTACTTTTCCCAGTTTATTACGCTATCGAACTTTTTTTACCAACAAAAGAAGGAAGAAAGTTGGTTGGAGAGATGTGAATTCAAAGACTTCGTTATATGGATAGAAAAATCATGTGGCTAGATACCTAGTTATACAAAAAATTTAGTGTCACAACACAACACTAGCCTCAAAACATCACATGCTTCTCAAATCCACTTATTTGATTACAAGAAAATATAAAATTAGTGGTAAACACGTCCTTTGTTATTTGGATAATAAACAGTCTTCAGGTGGCTAACATAATGATCATTATATTTTAATGACACAACTTATATTCTTTCACTCTTACAAAGAAGTAGGATCCACACCTTTATTTTTTTTGTCAACTCTCTCTCCTCCTTTATCTATCTCTTAAAATGACACAACTTTACATCCTTTAAAATGACACACATTTTATCCTTATATTTAAGTTCAGTTTAGTTATAGAAAAGAGAACTACAACATCCATATTCATAATAGCATATACAAACAAAAACACCCACAAAATGATAAAAAAAACTTAATGACAATATGTGGGGACCCTATATCATGTATGCAATATGCAAGTTGATGTGCTGCATTATATGAAGATGGGGAATGATGGTACAAGATTGTACTGAAGAAATTCAAATGGGTCTCGCCCTTACACATATTAATAGCCCAGAGATAAACTCAATTTAATTTCCAGCAACATGTTTTTTTTTGGTAAGCAATTTCCAGCAACTATTACTATTCAATAACTGTACAATTTCTCAATCAACCTAACCGCACAATCGCCCAATCACGAAAACGTAATAGAGAATACAAAGGGTGAATAAAGAAATTAATAGACTCCTAACCCAGCTCCCTTTACAAGGTACAACCCTTTACAAGGAAACAACCTCCTGGCAATCCCTCCCCACAGTACCACCCTCCCTTTATTAACGTTGACCTATGCTAACTCCCAACTTGGTTGCCTTGGAGCTCTTGGGCCTCACTATCAGTGTCATGGACCTTACCATTGTGATCACCTTGGGCCTTACTCTTCTTTTTTTACGGTATACCAAATCTAAGGGCTCATCAACACCTCCCTTAGGTAAGGGGATTTTTTTAAGGCTTTGTTTGGGAGTTTGGAGGGAAGGGGAAGGAAGGGGATCCAAGAGGGAGGGAGGGGAAGAAAGAGAAAGAAATTGTAGGGTATTTCCTTCCCTTGTTTGGAGTTAAAAAAAATGGTAAAGGGATAAAATTGAGGGTTAATGAGATATTTTTACCATTTTACCTTTTTTTAAAATTAATATAATTATTATATTTTACAAATTAAATTAAATTTAAAATTTCTAACAAAATTATGTATGTACTTTTCACAACACCAAAAAAGATTATATTTTCGATGAAATTCCTACGTTGCAAACGAAAAAAATTTCGTCACAATTTTTTTTTCGTAGGAATACTTTTCGTCGAAAATTGACGAAATTTTTCAACCGATGAAAATTTTTTAAAAATAAATCATCTTTCGAAATTTTTGACGAAATTTAGTTTCCATTAAAAGTTTTAAACGAAAAAAAAATTATGTCAAAAATTTTGACGGTACGTTTTTCGTTCAAAATTTCGATGGAAATGTGTTCTAATGAAAATTTCGACAGAATTTGTTTTGTTAGAAATTTTAAGGGAAATGTTTCATTCAAAACTTTCGACGAAATTTAGATTCTGTAAAGAATTTTGACATAATATTTTTTCGTCAAAAATTTTTACGGAAATATTTTTTGTCGAACTTTATTGATAGAAAGGCGTTTCGTTGAAAATTATCATGAAAATGTTTTTTGATCAAAAAGTTTGACAAAAATATTTTCCGTCGAAAATTTTCTATGGAAATTTGTTTCGTTAAAAATTCTGACATAAATTTTTTTTGCCAAAAAGTTTAACGGAAATATTTCTGTCGAAAACTTTTGACGGAATTTAAATTCTGTTAAGAATTTTGATGAAATTTTTTTTCGTCAACAATTTTCGATAGAAATGTGTTTCGTTGAAATTTTTCGTCAAAAATTTCAATGAATATGTTTTTTTGTGAAATATCTTGGCAAAATTTAGATTCCGTAAAGAATTTGTCAAAATTTTGATGGAAATATTTTTCGTAAAAAATTTTGACGTACTTTTTTTACGTCGAAACTTTTCGATGGAAATGTGTTTCGCCAAAGTTTTGGACAGAAATATTTTCGTTAAAAGTTTCGACGCAATTTAGATTTTATCAATAATTTTGACTGAATTTTTTTTCGTACAAAATTTATGTTAGTGATTATGGCAAAATCTGGTTCCGTCTCTAATTTTGTCTTTAGTTTTGACGTATATGATTTTCATAAAAAATTTCATCACTATTTTTGGCGAAATATTTTTCGTCAATAAATTCTGTCGGTATTTGAGACTTTTCTAATAATATCGTGTTTAAAAATGATTCACAATTATGTAGTTTTAACATTTTAATGTTAAGGGTAGATAAGTAATTTTTAATATTTTACCCCTCAAACCCTCCAAATTGGGGGAACTTTAATTTTAAGAAGAAGGAGGGTTTGGGAGGGTTTAGTAAAAATCCCCAAACTCTTCCTTTCCTTTTTTTAAACTCACAAACAAGGGAAATGACTTACTAAAACTCTCCCTTCCCTTCATCTCCTAAAACTAACTCCCAAAGAAAGCCTTAGATACCCAGGAAAGTGTGGGTTTCCAAGAAAACTATGTTTGATATTACATTTTAGAAAATTTACCTGGAAAAGTGATTTACCTAGGAATTTGTTGTGTAAATTGTGAATAAAAATTCCATTCAAGAAAACCACACAGAGGGTGATATTCTTGGATTGCTGGGAAAATAGAAAAAAGTAGGTGAAAAAGAGGAAACTTATCTAATATTTCCGGTATTATTTCTTACTTACCAAATAGCTTTTTGGTAATATTCCCAGAAAATTCACATTCCTACCATATTCTCAAAAATCATGATTCTCGGATAAATTTTTTTTCCTCTACCAAACACTCCCTTAAAGATTTACCTTGTCACCATGGTACAAAGGATCAAATCGCTCATCTAAAGTCTCAAAAATATCGCATGATTGTTCACATTTAGGGAGATTTTCCCACTGAACTAGGACTTTAATCTTGCCGTTCAACAACCTTCTAGCATCCATAATTTCAGCAGGATAAACGTGCATTTCTTAGGACTTAACCAAATATCTTGGCAAAGGCAGAACTAGCACCATAGGGTTAATGGCTCCCTTCAACAAAGAAACACGAAATACTGCATGGATTCTTGAGTAACTTGAGAGTTGGAGTTTATATGCTACTAGCCCCACCTTGTTAAATATTTTGAAAGGGCCATAAAACCTCAGACTCAACATCTAGTTCAAATGTTCATTCTGACACAATTGCTTATATGATTGTATATTTAAATATACCTTTCCCCCTACTTCGTAAATAATCTCAAGGTAGTGTTTGGTTCGGGACTTCTCTTCACTATCCCAGCAAAATGCATGTGGGTATCTCATTTCTCCACGTTTGGTTGAGGGATAACCTGAAATTTCTCCATCAAACCTGCTTCCCCAGCTATCAACATATGCGTGTAAAAAAGGGAGGTTTTCACTGTTGGAAGCCCTCTCAGATGATGGTATTATTGTGAATACCAGACAAATTGAAAAGGGGATGAAAAATGTGACAAATCTACCCCTCCTCGTAATATGTCTCGTCTTTCTCAAGGCCTCTTCTGCTTGGATGGCCCGTTCTTTTATTCAGTTTTTGCATATTGCATAGCATGAAGATCATCTTCGAATTTCTCTACCTGAATTTTCAGTTCTTTCTCCAAAGAATTGACTTGATTTTCCAGTTCTGTGATGCAGACCAAAGATGCTGAAAATTCATCTTCCTGCACTTTTAGCTTTTCTTCTAATCTCTCCACTTGTGATTCAAGTTGTTGTACTGCAACTAAAGAAGTTGAATGTTCATTTTGTAACATGATGTGATGTGCTTCATCTTGCTTTAATCTCAAAGAGTTATCCACGTTTTCCTTCTTAAGAAGATCATACTCCAACGTGAGCTCTTTTATCTTCGCTTAGATCATTCTGGTCCGCAATTTTCTGCTGCAAGAGATCTAATTCTTTGGCAATACTATGCTCTTTAGTAAGCGTCGGCAGTTTTAATTGAATGGGAGTACGATGTGGAGACAGGACAAAGAAAGTCTGAAAACAAGTTAATGGAATCTTCTTTGCAAATGTCGAAGAAACATGCTCGAAAATGTATGTTAACATTTCAAAATTTATAAAATAGGTTACTTTCGTAATTTCCACATTTTCCCAATCAATTTTTTATTTTCAACCAAACATACATCAGGATTTTTAATCCAATTTTTCCATTAATATTTTGCGGTACCAAACAATTTTTTTTAAACATTCCTACCAAACTTACTTTCCTTCATTTTTCCTATCAATTACATTTTCCTTTTAAAGAAAAATTTCTCCTGAAGCAAACACTACCCAAGTCTTCTCCTATTAGTCTCCTCTACCATCCTTTCTTGTGCTTTACATAAATTATGTTTTAGAGCCAAAATAACATCTCAACCCTACATCCCCTTTTTCATAAGATTTTAAGAAAAATCTTTATGGACTAATTATTTGTTCTTTTGCAGACTTTTTCATGCCCAAATCACAAACCCATCTTAGCATCTAACTTAGAAGGTCATTTTCGAAAAAGCTCAATGACAACAAGGGCAACAATGGAAAAGAAGAATTAAAAGAAAAATAAGAATAGTAACGGGTTTATGATCAAAAATTCATTTAAACCTTTTATTCTAGTATAAGCAAATACATAAACCCTAAGACCTTTTTCTCTTCCATATTCTCCTAATTTTGAACTCAAATCAAATCCACTCTCCCATTTCCCTTGAAAATTATTTCTCTTGGCCCCATCTTAAAGATTATCCATATCAAGAGGACTGAGTTGGTGGTCAATATAAGAATCCGCACCGTTAAATTAGGATTTAAATAATTAATTATGAATTTAGGAAAGATTTTCATAATTGACCTTGAATAATTATTAGAAGACTTAAATAATTATAATAAGTTGTTTAAGTTTTAAACACATTCTATTAGCACTAATAGCTACGCTCATCATTTTAATCCCAAACTTTGGATTCTGAACCTAGCCATTTTTCTAAGATTTGTCATATTTTTATTTTATTTTTCGCAGCACTTTTCCGGTACGTGCTTTTACGTAGCCGGTATCAGTCTTGACGTCATTTCTCATTATCTTGACTTCAAACTTGACATACCAGTCCTAAATATTATTCTAGGAATACTCATGTGCTTATTATAATTTTCTAAGATACTTCATCGGGACACACTTATACTGTGGAGCATAACCGGTATTTGCGCTTTTCGTCAGAAAAGCGACTTTCCGCGTGATTAAGCTTTTATCATAATTATTTAAGTCTTCTCATAATTATTCTACGTCAATTATGGAATTATTTCCAAAATTCATATTTAATTAATTAATTTCCTAAATTAACGGTGCGGGTTCTTACAAAAGTTATGTAAATAATTTTTATATTATATCTCTCTAACATTGATATTAAATAGCCGATTGATTAATAAATCTAAATTTCAAAATATTTGTAACAAATAAAGTATAATAAATTATCCTATGGTCAAGTTGCAGTTTATGAGTAGGACTTATCGTACCTGTTCTGAATGATATTAGTCTCTAGGGATAAAATGTCTCCCATTGATATCACTAAGTCTATTATGTGAACGTGAAAATATTCGGATAATACTATACGTGAATGGGTTTGCATTCATTATTTAACATGTCATAAAAAAATTTTCTACACACACATAACATTTTTGTGGGGCCCATACTTTTTGAAGTAAAGAAAAAAAAAATTAAGACGCGCAAAATGAATCTCTATAATATTTCACAGTCACTCTTCCTAAACATAACTCTTATAAAACTCATATGTGAAACCCAATCCTGACGGCTGGTTGCCAAATTTGAAGTGGGGTACTCTCCATGATACTGTGTACAGATAAGAGCAACCACAGATTCGTAAAGGGATACAACATATTAGGTTCAAACCACTTGGCCCATTTGTGTATTGAAACAAAACATAGTGGAAAAAGCACGAAGGGCATGTCAAGGGTCAAATAAGTTGCGAAGAAGAAAATGAGGATCCAGTGGAGAGCGGGAACATTTGGAATGAGAATATATATATCAGATTAATTTTTTTTTCATGTTATTATCTATTATTCATACATAAAAGTGTGTGCAAATAATGTTTTATTTTGTTCACTTCATATAGATTTCATATATTTTTATTTATATAGAAAATAAAATTATCTCATATAATTTAAAAATATTAATCCCTATATATAATAAGGATTGGCTCAAGTAATAATGAGAGGGAGGAATTATCTAAAGAACACGAATTTGAACTTTGAAGAAGATTTTTAGGGTGTGTTTGGATGGGGTGAAATTTTTTTTACTTGGGAAATGTAAATACTAGGGGTCTGCAGGTAAAGTGAGTTAGATAGGAAAATTTTTAAAAAGTTGTTTGGTTAGGCAAAATTTTACCAGGAAAATTGAATGAAATTCCTGAATGTGTGCTTGGTTGAAGATAAAATAGTGATGGAAAAACTTAATAAAATTACAAAATCATCCTTACAAAATAACCCTATTTTATTACAACCAATTATTCCAACAACAATAAATAATGTATCTCTGTCATTGTCTTCCTTTATCGTTGTCGTCTTTGTCTGTCTCCATCCTTGTCTTCGTCTGTTGTTCCAAGTTCACCTGAACCATATGCAAAGTGTAATATCCCGTATATATCCGGTTTGTTAACATGTCATCGTATTAAGCCATGCTTAATTAAAATGCGGAATATCTTTTTCTTTCATTCAATTATATTGTCATTATACTTAGCCAAGTTGATTACTTAATTGTTTTCATAAAAACATCTCCTGTATGTAAATTGCAAAACCACTAACTGAAATACCTCAATATATAACATAAAAGTGAGTATCTAAGTCACGAGACTACAACACGCAGCCCGGACAATATCCTGATACATTATTACAACTCAAGTCCAAAAACATAAAATCAAGTCAATGTGGCATGGACAATCCTCATGCTCACCAAATAAGGCAACAAAGCCCAATAGCAGTCTCAACAAAATAACCATAAACTGAAGTAATCATGAAGCTAACAGCAAATACAACAGGCATATCCAGCATCCAAGCATAATCATCAAAAGTAGAGATATCAGCTAAGCTCTGGCCTCCTGTCGCCTGAGGTATCAACCCCAGCATTACCTGAACCTGAAATGGTGCCCCAAACGTGGGGTGAGATCTCTAAACAGAAATCTCAGTAAGACAAGGGTTCCTCAAGGATCTTCCACCCCGAGCTCACTTACATGTGCAATATAAGTTCAAAAACAGTTTAACAATATAAGTTCCAAAATAGCGCAATGCAGCAGATAATCATGTCATGTGTGTTATAATTATTCTACTGATCAGAGAAAAGTGCTGGAATACGTCTATTACCCACACAGTACCAGCCCTTGTTGTACCCGCCTACATGACCACCCCTTGGCCTCCTGTCTAGGCGTAAGACCACATACATATTAAAAGACAATGCATTTAACAGCTCCATAGCATTTTAATAAATAATACATCAAAATCACATCATACATATAAACCATCCCCCCATGGGACATGGTGGAACCAACAATGGCAAAGCCGATGACATGAAAGCTTACCTTGCAAGCTAACTATCCAATGCCAAGAGTCCAATCAAAGCTCAAAGCCCAAACACAACAGAATCATAATCTGTTTTGTGACCAGCAATCATATCAATAACCATAGCTCATAAGCATAAACATAAAGACTACGTTTTCCTTTTACGTTTTACGTCCTTAGGCTTCCCACAAAACCTTAAGCCCCTAATCACTTGATTATGACTTATCTTGATTATTACAGAAGTCCCACTTCATCAATCTAGGGTCCACAAACCCTAATAAGTCTTCTGTATGAACAGTGCAACCACTGTTCTTCGGAAACCCAGAATATCCAGATATATGTCGGGGGCATATCTGGATATCCATATTCGGATATCTCAGAGCCCAATATCCGGATATCATATCCTTATATTTCACGACAAAATGCAGTTTCTGCATTTCGCGAAGTATCACTCCCAAGGTTTCATTTTTAATCCATTCCAACGTCCAAGCATGCATTTTTAAGTCCATTTAGGTTCGTATACTGGATGGTTACTTTTTAACCCAGTAAACATGTCAAGACACCTCTTTTATCATCAAAAGCTCATGATCAAAGGTTGAACCACTTACCCAAGGCTCAAAACAGAGCAAAGGGTGCTCTTGGAGCTCACCAAACTGCCTCTACAGTTCTGACTCCACAAGGTGTGCGAAAATGGACCAATAAAGTGTGGTTTTTTCACACCAACAAGGCTTCTAGGAGCATCATCAATTCATGACAAGACTCCCTCCACAAAGCTTATGAACTCAGCCCCAAACTCAACAAAACAAAGACTCATGTTCAGAACAAAGTCTCTCACCCCCTCCCAAGGCTTTGTCTCACTCACACAAAGAGGTTTGATGAAGGGAAAGGTAGAAGTATGGCACCTAAGGCTCACCAAAAGGAAGAAGAAGGCAATGAAACAGTGCACAAGGCTGGTCAGCCTCTCTCAAAGTCACGTAGCAAAAGGAGGTGCCTAGGGTTTAGTGCCAAATGTAGTATATATAGGTCGTTTAAACTTAAACATACAGTATTAGCGCTAATTGCTATGCTTAGCATTTTAATCCCAAACTTAGGATTTTGAACCTATTCATTTTTCTAAGATTTATCATATTTATATTTTATTTTTTGCAGCACCTTTCCGGTACGCACTTTTCCATAGCCAATATCAGTTCTGGCATCAGTTCTCATTATTTTGACCTGAAACTTGTTTTACTAGTCCTATATAATATTCTAGGAATATTCATGCCCTTGTTATAATTTTATGGGTACTTCGCCGGTACGCATTTTTACCGAGTGGCAGAACCGATATCTACACTTTTCGTCAGAAAAGTGACTTTCATCGTTATTACTCATTTACTATAATTATTAAAGCCTCATAATAATTATTAGGGTCAATTTTGGAATTATTTCCTAATTCTCATATTTAATTAATAATTTCCTTAATTAACGGTGCGGGTTCTTACACAAAGGCAGGAGTAGTGTCCGGTGTGATATTCGCATGGAACTTTGAGAGGAACAAGGTTGGAGATTTTGCAGGTTTTGGGGAACCAGAGATTTCGCAGGGAACTTTGTAGGGGCATAAGCATCTGGCTTCCTTCACTCGGATGTGGGTTTTGGGTTTCTGCAGTCATACCATTTTCAGAACATATGCAAGTTGAATGAGTGATGGATTTCTGCAAACTTTGCTCACGTGTCTAGGGTTTTGGGTTTTGTCACCCTTTTGTAACACTTGAATAACTTAGCCGATTTTCAGCCAAATACCACCTCCCAAAATGCTTTCTGGAACAATGTTTTTGTTGATTTTACATGCAATTGTGGATTGATGGGTAAAATTCATCACATCAGTGAACCAAACATGAGGAATTGAGAATGCCTTCTCCACTTCGCTAGGAAACTGGGGGAAACTCTTGAACCAAACACTCCCTTAGGAACAAATTTGAATAATTATCACGTCATTTAATTCGAGCTTAATCCAATACCTGTCCAAATATCTTTCTCGGCCAGGTTCATAAGGATAGGGACTTGATTAGTTCTAAAGAGATACTTAAAGCCATAGAATTTTAAAAAATATTTATATTATAAAAGGAAAAACGCTTGAAAGTTAAGTCAAACTTGATTGGCTAGCGATTAAAATACAATTTTAAATTTAAAACTCCGCTTCAACTTGATTTGGCCCACAGAATAGATTCCTTTTCAGGGTGGCTTATACAATATATGACCAATCCACCACGCACCACCATTCACACTTAGATATTTTTTTTCATATTTAATGAGGAATGATATCTTTATAAATTTTTATAAATTACATTATGTATTCTTAGAAATATATAACATAATCTAGTGTATTTATGAGAATACATAATATAATTTGTAAACAAAAAATTTATAAATATAACTCTCGCGTTTAATAATATATAGATATACCAATGCGGTCATCCTGTTTTGACTACTATCAATTGAAACATTGCATATAATATAATATAATATTTTCTCACCAAATCCTAGCTATATATATATACCAACACATTCCCCATCAATTTCTCTCATCCCAAACTCAAAACCAAACGAACAAAAAAGAGAACCAAGGCAATTATGACAACCAAACTGTTTCTCTTTTTCATATTGCTCTCTCAAGCAACTTCTTCTTTCTCAGAAATGACATGCAAACCAGAAGACAAAAGAATCCTTCTCCAAATCAAGAAAGAACTCAACAACCCAACCCTTCTCTCATCATGGAAACCACACACCGATTGCTGCAACTCTAATTGGTACGGTGTCGTTTGCTTCCCCATTAGTAACATTATCTGGTCCTTAAGTCTCTCAACCAACAATGACCTTACCTCTCAAATTCCACCTTCCCTTGGTAACCTAACAAAATTGGAAACCCTCAGTTTCTTCCAATTACCAAACCTCAGCGGTCCAATCCCTAACTCATTATCCAAACTCACCCAACTCAAATTCCTCACATTCAGCAAAACAAGCATATCAGGTCCAATACCCAATTTCGTGACCAAACTTAAAAACCTCGTTAACTTGGATCTATCATTCAACAACCTTTCTGGTACACTCCCTCACTCTCTTTACAAGTTACCTAATCTCTCAGGAATCCTCTTTATGAATAACAAGCTCACAGGTCCAATCCCTTATTCTTATGGTTACTTCAATAACACGAATTTACCAAGTTTGTTTCTCTCTAATAACAAACTCTTGGGGACACTCCCTTTGTCATTGGCAAGGTTGAACTCGTCGCTTATAGACTTTTCTCATAACAGGTTTGAAGGTGATGCTTCCATGCTTTTTGGTTCAACCAAAGCGACAGTATTGATAGACCTTTCTTGGAACAAGTTTGGTTTTGATATGGGGAAAGTGAAGTTGTCTAAGACACTAAATACATTGGATGTGAGTCATAATCAGATATATGGGAACCTTCCTATGGGAATGGAAAATATATTGAGTTTGAATGTGAGCTACAATAGCCTTTGTGGTGAGATCCCAAAGGGTGGCAAATTGCAGAGCTTTGATGTGGATACTTATTTTCATAACAAGTGTTTGTGTGGGTCTCCACTTCCAAGCTGCAAGTGAGCACAGAACACTATTTCCCTCAAAGGGGCGTCATTTCTAGTTTTTTTATTTTTATTTTTAGAAGTCTGATAGATAATGTGTTCATTTTGAAAGTTTCATGTAATTTTAATTACTGCATATGGAGTCACACCAGTTTGTAATAATTAATCTGCAGTATATTTGTGTTTCTATTTCAAATTTTTGAACTTTTCTAATTATCTTTATATTTATTTTATGATTGCTTAACTAGTGTTTTCAGGACGCCGGTTATATATATGGGAAAATAACTTATTCAAATGCCAAAAATGGGATCTTCTGCTATAGATACAGATCTTGAAATGAAATTTATTATTTAATTAAACAAAAATAAAAAAGGAAAGCACGGCTCACTATGAGTCTGCTGCAAAAAAATTGATCTTCAGTTGAATGAGAAGTTTAAACCCATATATATATATATATATATATATATATATATATATATATATATAGAGGGTAAAATATTTTTCAATCAATGGAGACAAGACAAATTATCTCTATGTTTTGTAATGTATTTTTGTAATTCTAATATATTGCAGGGTTATATTAATCTTTATCATTATAATTTTTTTAATCTTATAATCCTAAAATGGCGTCATTTTGAACTTACTGGAGATAACTTTATATCCGGTGACTGGAGATGTACTTTTCATATATATATATATGGGCTTATCATTTCTCAAGTTGCTTGAGATAATCTTATTTCCGGCTACTAAATCATAATCGTACAAAGATGGATCAATGGTAATAAAGGAAGAGAGAGAAAAAGGGAATCATAATCATTTAAAGGTGAATCAATAAATATAAGGAAATAAATAAATAAAACGACGTAGTTTTGGTATAGCCGGAGATAAACTTATCTCAAACTGCTTCAGAAATGTTATTCCATATATATATATATATATATATATATATAGGGTTTATCATCTATCATTTAACATGATCACAAAAAATTTCCTACACTCACAACATTTTGTGGGGCCCGCAGCAAGAAAAAAATTCGGCACGCAAAACGAATCTCTATAACATAACACAATCACTTTTCCTACAACATAACTCTTATAAAAACCAATATATATATATATATATATATATATATATATATATATATATATATATATATATTTGATTTTATGTTTATTATTTTTTATAAAAAGTGATTGTGTAATGTTATAGAGATTTATTTTGTGTGCCTTAATTTTTATTTATATATTTTTTATTTTAAAAAATGTGGGCCCACAAATATTATATATGTAGAAACTTGTTATGTCATGTTAAAGGAAAAAATGAAAACCATATATATTTGAATGGATAACAATGAAATTTTTGCTTTAGATACTTCTAGTTAGCATAAATATATTACCATGATTGACGATGAAAATAAGGATGGACAAAGAAGATAATAGGAAGGTGATACCCCCCTAGCACACCCTGCATTTTATAGGGAATTTCTGAGGAATGATTAGGATGCATTTTTTCAAATAATTCATTGGACTTTTCAAACTTATTAAATAATATTTTTAAAAAAAATTAAAAATTAAAACTTATGAATGATTGATGTACTATGAGTGTGTCAAAAAAAAAAAAATTTCTTTCAATTTATTAATGCTATAGGATTGAGATGCTTTTAAAAGTACAAAAACAAAAAACTGGTTGGTTTTTATAATTTACGGAAAGAAAAACACAGATCAGAAACGTAATTAAATGTATAATTACAATTTTCGATTTTTTTTTTAATCTTTTTATTTATCCTCTGCGTGGCACTCTCGCTGGTTACTGACCCACTCTACTTTTCGGTTTAATCAAACCATCCAAGCATGAGTGGCTGGCTTCTGGGCCAACGCGGCTGCAAGTTGGAGAAATAATGCAAAGCCTCCGTGAACCGGTCCATTGCGGTTTGCTTCCTGCTCAACAATAATGGATCCTGGCCCCTGGGTTAAGACCCGGTTAACTAGTGCATTGGTCAAATTAGATAAATTAATATGCCTAGTTAAATGATACACGTGCGTCGTTTAGGATGTGAATGATAATCCTTCTATTTCCTGACATTATTTCTGAAAAAAATAATTCTTTTCTATTTCTATACTTTGGAATAGTTTATGAGAAAAAAAATTATTTGATAACATGTTCTATTTTTATTCTGAGAATGAGAATTATGTTTGATAACACAACAAATAATATAATAAAAATAATTCCTATTAAGCATATGGTGTGGTGGTGGTGGTGGTGGTGGTGGCGGCGGCGGCGGTGGCGGCAATGGTGATGGTAGTGGTGGTGGTGGTAGTGATAGCAGTGGCTGTGGCAATGCTGGTGGTAATAGTGACAATAATGGTGGCGGTGGGAGTGGTTGCGGAGGTTGTGCAAAGAGCTTGGCTTTGCACAAGGAGAGATAATCATTCGGTGTGATAGTCAGAGCGTTATTTTCTTGGCTAAGAACCCAGGTTTCCATGCGAAGACCAAGCATATCAGCATACATACAACTTCATCAGAGAGAAGATTGAAGAAAAAGTTGTATTGCTAGAGAAGGTTGACACAAAGGTCAACAGTTCTGATTTTCGGACCAAGGCAGTGACTTTAGAGAAGTTTGAAAGGTGTACAGCTGCATCGAGATTGAAGAAACATGCGAAACACTCACCAAGTGGGAGAATGTTGGGTATGACTCATACTTCGCATGGTGATGAAGGCCCTTGTTGTCCGGGAGAGCCGCCCCGGCGGGGTCCGGGGGCAGCGCCCCCATGCCCGTAGAGGCTAGTTACTGTTGTGGGACTCCAATTTATTGTAACTTTCTTAGTAATTTGGGTTTGAGCCAATGAATAGCTGTTGTTAGGGTTTTCTAATCCTATTTATATTTTTCTTGTAAACCGAGTGACTTTTGACGAGTGGCGGTGAGGTGAATATAGTACAGGCAAGCTGGACGTAGCTTATATTAGGTGAACCAGGATAAATCATCGTGTCAATTTCTCTTCTCTTTTCTATTTTTGTCTATTTTGTGTGATTGTCGATTTCCAACAAAGATGATGGTGGCATGGTGGCGATACATTGTCATGGTGGTGATGGTGGCGATGGCATCATCGTCGTCATGATGGTGGTGGCGACGATGATATTGTTGTACAACGTCTGCGGCGGCGATGGTGGTGGTGGTCGTGTCCGAATAATGGTGGTGGTGATAATAATGATAATTGTGGAGAGTTATCGAGAGAAATAAGGGTTTCTCATTTTGTGCCCGGGAACAAAAAAAGCAGAAATTCTTTTATTCTCTTTTCTATTTCCCAGCACAAAAATTGAACCGGTTCATCGCAGGAACAAAAAAATAAACCGATTTTATCAAATGAGTTTTCTATCTATTTATGTTCATGGGAATAGAAATTAAAAAAAAAATCGAAAAGGTTGTCATACACACCCTTAGTGATCACCGTATTTCTATTAATTGAAGAAAATACTTTTTACACCTCTTTAAAAATTTATATAATTTATATCTCCACACATTATTTAGAATAAGGGACAAAATCGTAGTCTAGCCTTAAAATGCCGAGGTTAGAATAATTATTAAACGATAAAAAGTGGAAATATGCACGTGAAGTGATTTATGTCTTTAATTAGCATTATGAAACAGTGAAATAAATTTTTGATGTTACTGTTACACCTAGATTCAGTGTATTCCATTAACGGGAGTATTACAAAAAAGAGAAAAAGAATTTGACAAAGGAAAGAAAATTTTGGCTATTTAGTGTTTATATTGGTGGGATGCTTATTCGAAACAGTGACAGACAATCGTGGCTGCTAAATTTCATGTCCTCCACGGTGGGGTCACCATATGTTATTATGTACAAGTTGGAGGAACCACATATTTGGTCCAATCTTACGTAATGGACGAAATCTTGGTGGGTAAAAAACATGAGGGTCTTGCATGTGAGGAGATTGAGCTAGCTAGTAAAATTATAATTATAGATTTCAAACTATGCTTCAACTTGATTTGGCCCATAGAAAAGAATACTTCTAGGGAAAAACTATCATTCCGCTTGAGTTTGACTTGTATCTCACTTCAGACACAATGATTAAAGAAGCTTCCTAGGCCATAGTAATATGGATATATTCCAATGAGCTCACCTGTTTTAGACTACTTTTGTCACTTTATACAATGGATGCAATGTCTTTTCACCTTAACGTGCTATTCCTATACCTTTATATAATCCAACAGTCCCCTCCATTTTTCTCACCCCAAACTCAAAATCACCCGGTTTATCATCTATTATTTAATATGATCACAAAAATTTTCCTACACACACAACATTTTTGTGGGGCCCGCAGAAAAAAAAAAAAAAAAAAAAAAAAAAACTCTGGCAAACAAAATGAATCTCTATAACATAACACAATCACTTTTCCTACAACATACCTCTTATAAAACCCATAAAACAAACGCAATGAAAACCACACTGTTTCTACTGTTCATTTTGCTCTCTCATGCTGCATCGGAAAGGTGCAACCCAGAAGACAAAAAAGTCCTTCTCCAAATAAAGAAAGAACTCAACAACCCAACCATTCTCTTATCATGGAAACCAAACACTGATTGCTGTCACCAAAGTTGGTACGGTGTCAAATGCAATAATAAACGTATTGGCTCTCTAACTATCACAGACAATTACCTTAATAACTCTCAAATTCCACCCTCCATTAGTAATCTACCTTTCTTCCATGATCTTAATTTCATCAATTACCAAACCTCACTGGCCCAATCCCTGAGTCCATATCCAAACTCACAAATCTTAAATTACTCACAATCAGTTTAACAAGCATATCAGGTCCAATACCCAACTTCGTGGCTAAACTGAAAAACCTCGTTAACTTGGATCTCTCATTCAACAACCTCTCTGGAGCACTTCCTCCCTCTCTTTAGGCTTTGTTTGAGAGTTTGGAGGGGAAGGGAAGGAAGGGGATCCAAGGAGGAGGGAGGGGAAGGAAGGGAAGGAAATTAGAGGGTATTCCCTTCCCTTGTTTGGGAGTTAAAAAATGGTAAGGGAGGAAAATGGAGGGTTAATGAGATATTTTTACCATTTTATTCCTTTTTAAAATTAATATAATTATTATATTTTACAAACTAAATTAAATTTAAAATTTCTAACAAAATTATTTATGTGCTTTTCACAATATTGAAAAAGATAATATTTTTTATGAAATTTCTATGCTGCAAGCTACGAAAATTATCACAAAAAGTTTTTCCTCAGAATACTATTCGTCGAAAAGCGACGAAAATTTTTCTCCGATGAAAATTTTTACAAAAATAAATTTTCTATCGCAATTTAATTTCTGGCAAAAGTTTTGACGAAAATGATTTCCTCCATGAAATGCTTTATACGAAAAAAAATATTTCGTCAAAAATTTTGACGGAATATTTTTCTTTCAAAATTTCGATGGAAATGTGTTCAGATGAAAATTTTGACGGAAATTGTTTTGACAAATATTTTGAGGGAAATGTTTCATTCGAAACTTTCGACGAAATTTAGATTCTATAAAGAATTTTGACAGAATATTTTTTCCATCAAACATTTTAATCGAAATATTTTTCGTCAAATCTTTTTACTGAAAAATTTTCTGCTGAGATATTTTGACAGAAATGTGTTCCGTTGAAAATTTTGATGGAAATATTTTTTATCAAAAAATTTGACGAAAATATTTTTCGTCGAAAATTTTCGATGAAAATGTGTTTCCTTAAATATTCGACTGCAAATTTTTGTCAAAAAATTTAACGAAAATATTTCCGTTGAAAACTTTGGACGGAATGTAAAGAATTTTGATGAAATTTTTTTCCAGCAAAAATTTTCGATGGAAATGTGTTGCATTGAAAATTTTGATGGAAATATTTTTCGTCAAAAATTTCGATGAATATGTTTTTTTATAAAATATTTTGACGAAATTTAGTTTCTGTAAAGAATTTTGACAAAAAAAATTTGTCAAATTTTTTTGCAGAAATGTCTTTAGTCTCAGATTTTGATGGAAATATTTTTCGTTGAAAATTTTTGCGGAAAATTTTGATGAAATGTTTTTCGTAAAAAATTTAGACATAATTGTTTTACGTCGAAACTTCTCGGTGGAGATGTGTTTCGTCAAATTT
Organism: Gastrolobium villosum; assembly: GCA_032173675.1. Classification (NCBI taxonomy): domain Eukaryota; kingdom Viridiplantae; phylum Streptophyta; class Magnoliopsida; order Fabales; family Fabaceae; genus Gastrolobium; species Gastrolobium villosum. Next base: position 59,346 of record JAVKPL010011124.1, read on the forward strand.
TGGACGAAAATATTTTCGTTGAAAGTTTCAACAGAATTTAGATTCGTCAATAGTTTTGACTGAATTCTTTCCAGTAAAAAATTTATGTCAGTGATTATGACAAAATCTTGTTTCGTCTTTAGTTTTGACGAAATTTTTTTGATGTATGTGATTTTCATCAAAAATTTCATCACTATTTTTGACGAAATATTTTTTTGTGATAAATTTTGTCGGTATTTGAGACTTTTCTAATAATGTCACGTTTAAAAATGATTCACAATTATTTAGTTTTTTCATTTTAATGCTAAGGATAGATAAGTAATATTTAATTTTTCCCCCCTAAACCCCCCAAATTGGGGGACTTTAATTTTAGGAAGAATGAGGGTTTTGGAGGATTTAGTAAAAATCCTCAATTCCTTCCCCTCCTTTTTTTAAGCTCACAAACAAGGGGATGGCTTACTAAAACCCTCCCTTTCCTTCCCCTCCCCTCCTAAAACCAACTCCCAAACAAAGCCTAATACGGGAAAGAAATACCATTCGGGCAATATTTCCAAAGGAGTTGCAAACGGATCCGCAGGCTCCCCCATCATTGATGGTTCTAGAACCGCTAGACCCACATACAAGCAATAGTACCTAGAATTACTACTGGAAAAATATATAAAAGGTCGTTGGGCCATGCGGGTTCTCCATAATAATTATGACCCATCCCCTTAGCCAATTTAGCTCTTAATACAGGATTATTCAAGTCAGGTTTTTTTGTTATTGGGATAGGTGAATTCTTATAGATCCATCCTCCGAAAGAACCGGACAAGTTACCTAATCTCTCAGGAATCTTCTTTAACAACAACAAACTCACGGGTTCAATCCCTCCTTCATATGGGTCCTTCAATACCAACAAGTTAGCAGTTTTACTTCTCTCTAATAACCACCTCTCGGGGACACTCCCAGTGTCCTTGGCAAGGTTCAACTCCTCGGTTAGCTACCTTATCGACTTGTCTCATAACAGGTTTGAAGGTGATGCCTCGATGCTTTTTGGTTCCACCAAAATGGCAGAATATATAGACCTTTCTTGGAACAAGTTTGATTTTGATATGGGAAAAGTGGAGTTGTCTAAGACACTCACAACGTTGGATATAAGTCACAATCAGATCTATGGGAACCTGCCAATGGGAATGGAAAATTTAGTGGGTTTGAATGTGAGCTACAATAGGCTTTGTGGTGAGATTCCGAAGGGTGGCAATCTTCAGAGCTTTGATGTGTATACATATTTTCATAACAAGTGCTTGTGTGGGTCCCCACTTCCAAGCTGCAAGTGCTTTGAGAAGTTTGATGAATAATGTGTTCGTTTTGTTAGTCGCCTGTGGTTTTTAAACTTTTAGTGACCGTAGATCAGTCACACTAGTTTGGAATAATAAATTCACAATATATATATATATATATATATATATATATATATATATATATATATCAAAAAAGTATTTCTACAGCCATTTAAATTATATTATCTACATCTATTTTTTTTAACTAAGTCAGACTAGTAAAAAATAGTTATAATAATAAAGTTGTTCTTTTTTTTTTCTTTCCTCAGACATTGTGACGTGTTTGGGGGAGAGAGAAAATGTAATATTTATATCTTACTGGTCCGGCTTAGTTAAAAGAGGTAGCTATAGAAATATTTTACTATATATATATATATATATATATATATATATATATATATATAGGGAAAAATATTTCTCAAGCAGCTTGAGATAAGCTTATCTCCGGCTAGCCCCAAAACTACGTCGTTTTGATTAATGAAGGGTATTTATGTAATTTTATGTGAATAAATGAAAGGTGTTTTTGTAATTTTATTTATTTTATATCATATACATTTTACTGAAATACCCTTCATCAATTCACCTAAAATTACATAAACACCCTTCATTAATCAAAACGACGTAGTTTTGGGGCTAGCTGGAGATAAACTTATCTCAAGCTGCTTGAGAAATGTTTATATATATATATATATATATATATATATATATATATATATATATATATATATATATATATATATATATATATATATAGGGGAAGGTTATACTTACAACCTATTTTCCTTTACAACCTCTTACAACCAATATCTTAACCGTTGATTTCCGTCAATCAACGGTTAAGATTTTTGCCAATACAATTTATTAATTAATTATTAATTTACAATAAATCTTAACCGTTGATTGACGGAAATCAACAGTTAAGATATTGGTTGCAAGAGGTTGTAAAGGAAGATAAGTTGTAAGTATAACCTTTTATATATATATATATATATATATATATATATATATATATATATATATATATATATATTGGGTAGGATATTCTTATACCGGTGTAAGAGTTAGAAGTCTTACACTCAATCTTGACTATTGTTCCACTTGTATCCAATGGCTCACATTACTAAAAAATTAGAGCCCTTAGATATAAGTGGGATCAACGGATAAGATTGAGAGTGTAACTTACACTGGTGTAAAATGATTCTGACCCTATATATATATATATATATATATATATATATATATATATATATATATATATATATATGAGGTAGGATCCTTTGACACCGGTGTCAAATTTGAAGTTTGACACCTCATCCAAGAGTCGTTAGATAAATAGATCAATGGTATCACATGCTTACAAATCAGAGTCGTTTATCTTTTTTGATCTAACGACTCAGATGAGGTGTTAAACTTCAAATTTGACACTGATGTCAAATGATCCTATGTATATATATATGAAAATATTTTTCTTATGTTGATGTAGATAAGATATCTTATGTTGGTGAAATAAAATAATAAGAGAGACCCACAAATGATCGGAGCGAAAAAATAAATGTAGAACCCACTTTTGTTATGTGTGTATAGAAAAATGGATTATCTCATATTAAATGAGATAAATATAATATATATATATATATATATGTGTGTGTGTGATTATGTTTAAATTCTTGAGTTTTTCTAATTCTAACTAGATTTTTATTGTTTTATTGATTTTCTAATTCCGTAAGTAATTGGTGTTCTCTGTACGGTCATTACAAAAATCCTCATTTCTTTAATAGTACTCATGCTTCACGAGGTGTTACAAACTTACAAACTTAAAATCCAGAATCTTTAATTTCCCTTAAATAGATGAATATGGAGTTTTCCGGTAAATCAGTGTCAAGTTTATGCAAAAACCCTAAAGTTAATCAATTTTCTTCAATAATCATATTTATTGGTCCTAAGTACCTTTTTCAAGTTATATTCAAACCTAGAGTATAAACTTCACTAGGCACATTTTACAGTGCAACTGTATCGCTATATCTTCATCCGGTAAAAATACTAATCATCAATTTTCCAGAAACTTGCCTAACCACTCAAATTTTTGTTCTGAATCTATTTCTAGGATTATTTTTCTCATTTGATACCTTATAATAACATTTTACTGCTTAGGGTTACATATTTGTTAAATTACCGTTTTATCCTTTTTACGTATTTTGACCCAGAATTCATGATCTTCACTGATCTTACCCTTAAACCCTTATTTTAACTATAATTATGTTTTTCAAATCTACGAGGTGTTATAACCACCAATGGACTGTTGAATAAACTTTAAATGTTTTGTTAGTTTTATTTTAAGTTCTACATTATAGTGATACCACAAATTGGTATCAGAGCTATGGAGAGGGGGAGTGATATGGCACTACCTAAGTTGACGAAGGAGAACTACGAGAATTGGAGCATCCAGATGAAGGCTCTTCTCGGATCCCAGGACGCTTGGGAGAATGTTCAAGCAGGTTTTGTAGAACCACAGGACACTGGAGGCCATTCGGCGGCTCAAACCAAAGCGTTGAAAGAGACGCGTGCAAAAGACAAGCTGGCGTTATTCATGCTCTTCCGAGCTGTAGACGAATCCGGGTTCGAGAAGATAGCAAATTGTGAGACCTCAAAGGCAGCCTGGGACATCTTAGCAAATGTCTATAGAGGAGCTAACCGGGTTAAACAAGTCCGGCTTCAAACCCTTCGTGCCGAGTTGGAGGGAATGAAGATGAAGGACACGGAAGGAGTATCCGGGTTCGTTGCCCGGGTTCAAGGAATTGTGAACCAGTTAAAACGGAATGGAGAAGATATACCTGACACCAGAGTGGTGGAGAAAATCTTGAGATCTTTGACAGACCAGTTCGAAAACGTGGTTTGTGCCATAGAGGAGTCCAAGGACCTGTCTACACTCACCATTGACGAGTTGGCGGGTTCCCTTGAAGCGCATGAACAAAGAAAGAAGAAGAAGGAGGAAACTCTTGAGCAGGCACTTCAGACCAAAGCAACAATTAAAGATGAGAAGATGCTCTATTCTCAAAATTTTCGAGGTAGAGGACGTGGCCGCGGTGGACGAGGTACTAGCCGTGGTGGTAGAGGTCGAGGCCGAAGTCAAGAAGTGTATAGTGATGAGGTAGGACAGTCAAATCAACAAAACTGGAGAGGAAGAGGACGAGGTCGACGAGGAGGTCGGTCACATTATTCAAACATCGAGTGTTACAAATGTGGAAAGTTTGGTCACTATGCAAAAGATTGTAACTCGGACAAGTGTTACAACTGTGGCAAAGTCGGACATTTCGCAAGAGAATGCAGAGAGGAGAAAAAGGTGGAGGAGACGTCCAACCTAGCCACAGAAGGCGAGATGAAGGATGGTGTCTTGTTAATGACACACAGTAAAGGAAGTCCAGACGATGACATGGAGTGGTATCTTGACACGGGTGCGAGCAACCACATGTGCGGACATAAGGACTTCTTCAAGGAGATGAGAAAGGTGGAAACCAGACATGTTTCGTTCGGGGATGCCTCAAAGGTTGAGGTAAAAGGCCGAGGTACGATCTGTTTCCTACAAAAGGACGGGTTAATTGGCTCAATTCGAGATGTGTACTATGTACCCTACCTAAAAAGCAATATTTTAAGCATGGGTCAACTGATGGAGAAAGGTTACTCGGTTATTATGAAAGACCGGGTATTGTATTTGAAAGATGAGCAAGGTCGGCTGATAGTTCGGGTTCAAATGGGTAAAAATCGTATGTATAAACTAAATCTGAAATGTATACAGGTTTAATGTTTACAAGCCGAGGTGGAAGATAAGGCGTCACTTTGGCATCTCCGGTTTGGTCACCTACATTATGGTGGTCTAACCGAGTTGGCAAAGAAGAAGATGGTGGAAGGGTTACCTGGCATCAACTTTGAAGGAAAGTTTTGTGAGAGTTGTGTACTTGGCAAGCATGCCAGGACCACGTTTCAGAAGATGGCAAGATTTCGGGCTAAGCAACCTCTGGAACTAATACATACCGACTTGTGTGGACCCATCAATCCGGGTTCCTTCAGCGGTAAGAAGTATTTTATTTTCTTTATTGATGATTTCTCACGGAAAACTTGGGTTTACTTTCTGAAGGAGAAGTCCGAGGTGTTTGATGTGTTCAAAAGGTTCAAGGTGATGATTGAGAAGGCAACAGGAAGCTATATCAAATCGGTGCGGTCTGACAGAGGTGGGGAATATACCTCGACAGCGTTTATGTCTTTCTGTGAGGAACAGGGGATAAGGAGGTTTCTAACAGCACCATACTCACCACAACAGAATGGCGTGGCTGAAAGGAAGAACCGGACTATTCTTGACATGGTTCGGTCAATGCTGAAGAACAAAAGGATGCCGAAGGAGTTTTGGGCGGAAGCTGTGCAGTGTGCTGTGTATGTGCAGAACCGATGTCCACATTCGAACTTGGATGATAAAACTCCACAGGAAGCATGGAGCGGTCAAAAACCTTCAGTGGCTCATCTCAGAGTTTTTGGCAGTATAGCCTATGCACACATACCGGACCAGCTCAGAACCAAGCTCGAGGATAAAAGCAAGAAATATGTTTTTATTGGATATGATGAAAAAACAAAGGGGTATAAGCTGTTTGACCCCGTCAACAAGAAAGTCATAGTAAGCAGAGATGTAAAGCTCAATGAAGCAAATGAGTGGGACTGGAACAATTCTTCTGAGGTAAACTTTGAAGACGGAATCTCAACACAAATTATCAACCCGGCAATTCCTGAAGCTTCTGATGATGAAGATGAGGTACGATAACCCAGGATGCGAAGCATACAAGACATATATGAGTCAACAAGTGAGGTACATTTTGTTTGTCTTCTTGCAGACTCTGAGAACATAAGTTTTGAAGAAGCCATCCGAGATAAGAAATGGCAAGATGCCATGGATGAGGAGATAGAAGCCATTGACCGAAATAATACATGGGAGTTAGCCGAGCTACCAGAAGGAAGTCGGCCCATTGGAGTGAAATGGGTGTTCAAGAAGAAGATGAATGCTCAAGGGGAGATAGAACGATATAAAGCTCGACTAGTTGCAAAAGGTTATAAGCAGAAGGCTGGAATTGACTATGACGAGGTGTTTGCCCCTGTTACAAGGATGGAGACAATTCAGCTACTCATCTCACAGGCTGCTCAATACAGATGGCCAATGCATCAAATGGATGTAAAGTCGGCATTTCTGAATGGTGTTCTTGAAGAAGAAGTTTATGTGGAACAACCGCCGGGCTACATGAAGGCAGGAGAAGAGAAGAAGGTGCTGAGATTGAAGAAAACACTTTACGGGTTGAAGCAAGCACCACGGGCATGGAATGCTCGTATTGACAAATATTTCAAGGAGAATGGACTTGAACAATGTCCATATGAACATGCTGTTTATGTCAAGAAAAATGGAGGAGACTTGTTAGTTGTGGCTCTTTATGTTGACGACCTCATTTTTATAGGAAACAATGCCAAGATGATACAAGAGTTCAAGAGCATAATGACAAGAGAGTTCGAAATGACAGATCTCGGTTTGATGAAGTTCTTTCTTGGTTTGGAAGTAAAACAAAATGAGAAGGGAATCTTCGTGTCACAGGAGGCTTATGCAAAAAAGATTTTGAAGAAGTACAAGATGGAAGATTGCAACCCAGTTTCAACACCAATGGAACCCGGTTCAAAACTCTCTAAGTTTGATGGAGGAGACCGTGTTGATGCAAGCAAGTACAAAAGTTTGGTGGGAAGCCTACGTTATCTCACATGCACGAGGCCGGATATCTCGTTAAGTGTCGGCATAGTAAGTCGGTTCATGGAGGAGCCGAGATACACACATTGGAAGGCGGTAAAGAGAATTCTGAGGTATGTTCAAGGTACGGTTTCACACGGGTTACACTACTCGAGCTCGGCAAAATACAAGTTGATTGGATATTCTGACAGTGATTGGTGTGGAGACGTAGATGATCGAAAGAGCACGGTTGGTTATGTGTTTTTCATGGGCAACACGACATTCACCTGGATTTCGAAGAAGCAACCTATTGTGACACTGTCGACATGTGAAGCTGAATATGTAGCTGCATCTTGGTGTGTTTGTCATGCAATGTGGCTCAGGAATTTGCTAAACAAGTTGGAGGAAAAACAAGTCGGTCAAACTGTGATCCGAATTGACAATAAGTCGGCTATAGAGCTAGCCAAGAACCCGGTAAATCATGAAAGAAGCAAGCATATTGACGTCCGATTTCACTTCATCCGGGATCAAGTAAAGGAAGGAAATGTGGAGCTAACACACGTGACCAGTCAAGAGCAAGTCGGGGACATCTTCACAAAGCCACTGCCGACGTTGCTGCTCAACAATTGTAAGAAGATGCTTGGGATGAAAGATGGCAGAACCATTTAAGTTTATGAAGGAGAATTGTTGAATAAACTTTAAATGTTTTGTTAGTTTTATTTTAAGTTCTACATTATAGTGATACCACATGGACTAAGTTAATCCAACTATGACAAGTGGGTCTAATACCATGTCATAACCCAAAACCTTAAAGTATTAGATTTATACGTCCATGTCCATCCATGTATATCTATTTCACTTAACTCGTTATCAACCAATGTAGAAATCATCACACTTGAATATCTCAGCACTACACCCATACAATTATGATGAAATTTTATTGAAGAGATGTTGGGTAGGGTGCAAAACGCAGATATTCGACAGGCTACTGAGATTTTAGGAAAAATATATAGGAGTGGGGAAAACCAAAATGTTGTCACATATAGTAATTATATTCATGGACTTTGTAAAGTTGGTTCCGTTGAGGTTGCTCTGATGTTAAATCGTAACTTGTGCTATAATAACCAACCTTCGAATAACCATTGTTTAAGACTTTTATACTTCTGCACTCGCCGCAGAAAAAAAGTTTTACAACATATAAGTAGTTAAGATATACATGCGGATCTTGACTTAAAAAAAAAAAAAAAACTAATGGGACCTATTTTTTCTGTGAGTCTGTTGCACCAGGAAAAGTGATGAGACAATAGCAGAAGTTGGGAATCCTTATCTTAATGCTGTAATTTATGGATTTTGTCAAAGAGGTGCAGTACTTGAAGCTTTGGAAGTTTTGGAAGAAATGAGGGCTATGGGATAATCCCTTATGTTTATAGCTACAACAGTTGGCATCACAGTTGAATATAGAAGTCATCACATTTAAATATCTTAACATTAAACCCATACAATTATGATGAAATTTTAATGTGGAGATGTTGGGCAGGAGAAGGTATTTGGTGGGGCTGGACGATAGAAGAAAATTTTTTATTTATGAAAAAAAGACCAGTAAAAAAGTGGTGGACCTGGAACATATTAAATTTTTTCGTTGGACAGGGTGCAGAATGCAGATATTCGACGGGCTACTGAGATTTTAAGAAAAAATATACAGGGGTGGGGAAAACCAAAATGTTGTCACATGTAGTACTTAATTCATGGACTTTGTAAAGTTGATTCCGTTGAGGTTGCTCTGTAGTTAATTCGTAACTTGTGCTATAATAACCAGCCTTTGAATAACCATTGTTTTAATGCTGTAATTTATGGATTTTGTCAAAGAGGTGCAGTACATGAAGCTTTGGAAGTTTTGGAAGAAATGAGGGGCTATGGGATAATCACTTATGTTTATAGCTACAACATTTGGCATCAGACTTTTTTATTTACGAAGGATAATATAAGTATATTGATTAGGTTTTTAACACCGTTAAAGGGAGATTTGAATGAAAAAAAACAAACAAACAAAAATAATAATAAAAAGAAAAAAAAAACTGTAAGAGGATATGTGAAGGCGAACTACATGAGATATTTGAACTTTTCTGTGGCCTAAACACAACCCGCCGACACAAATTGTCACCGCCGTAGGCAACTTGTGTGTGTTTTACCTGTTTTTTTTTTTTTTTTTTTTAATCAAACCATCTGACTCCCTTGTCTCAAACAATGGATAATTCTCCACGTAGTCCTCTTCCAAAAAAGATGAGGGAAAGGCAAGACACACTAGCTGTCACCTAATCTCTAATGCACAGGTGATAATTGTGAAACATTTCGATGGACAGGAATTCTAACTTTATCACGATTGTGGATAAGAAAATCTATCAAAACTAGTTAGGGGTGGCAAATCGTGTTCGTGGGTCGGGTTCAGGTCGATCTGTGTCTGACACGAACACGAATAGATTCAACCCGAACACGACCCGATTAATTATTAGTGTCAAAATTCTCAACCCGAACACCCGAACACGACCCACTTTTTCTGCGGGTTGACACGACATAACCCGAAAAATCTTATAATATAAGTGTGATCCGTTTATTACACGACTCGCCCCAAAAAAGCACCAAATCTGATTGCAATATAACAAAAAAAAAATCTTCAATAAAAAGAAACCTAGAGTGTATTTTTTTTTTATATCATTCAATAAAATTACCATAATAACCTTGAAAAAATAAAAAAAAATTATATTTGCGGGAAAATTATATTTTTTATATTTTTCTAACCCCGAACACGACCCATTTATTAAACGGGTTGACCCGAACACGAAAATTTCGTGTCGGGTCCGGGTTGGGTTGACGGGTCGTGTCTTAAATTGCCACCCCTAAAAGTAGTAGGCGGGTCCTTTTTCTTATAATATAATTTAGTACGTTATAATAATCCTCAGGTATTTTATAGGATCTCTGTTAAACTGAATTTTATTAAATTTTTAATTTTCATATATCATAAATTGAATAATCTCACCATATTTCTTCAAAATTGAGATTTTGGATAAAAAAAAATTTCCTCAATCAAACCCTTCTTAGGTGTCCTCGTTACAATAATTTTGCTGACACGGCTCTTTTGAAATATACAAGAAGCCATGGCATTCATATGGAAAACGACATTTATCGGAGGAGCTTTGTTTTAGTGGGGTTACACATGATCCATTCCAAAAGCAGCAAAGGACAAGGAAATGGGAGGAAATTTTTAAAGCAAGGAGGACAAAAAAGGAAGCATATTTTTCTAAAAATAAAAAAGGATCACCCTAATAAAATAGCGCCGGATCATTGTAAAAAATCCCTTATCAGAAAATAAAAAGATGATTGTCTTATTCAATGCTTTATACTATCATTACGTAAGTTTTTCTTGGGATACACAACATTTTGATTTAAGTTTTCGGGCTTTAATCAAGAATAAGTACAGTGACATTATTGATTTGCTTAGCTTGTGTGTTCTCGCGTTAATAAAAAGGGGTAGACTCCAGAAAGTCCTCATTGTCAAATGGAATTTTGGTAGCCAATTAAAATGAAACACTAACAGTTTACCAAAAAATAAAACACTAACACCAAAAAATAAAAAATAAAACACTAACACTAATAAAAATATTACATTTCAGAGGAGAAAAAAAATGTGATAGAAAAAAGATAAAGCTGACATGTAATATTTTTTTCATGGGATGTACCGAATGTTTGGTGCAGCAGTAGTACCAAAGATTTATTCTTGATTTCGCTAGAGATCTTGCCGGTGATTAATGATGTTGAGCCTATATTAATATATAATCCGTATAAATGAGCACACACATTTCACACAATAATTCTGTCAATTGAACGGAATTGCGTAATGATAATTAATTCCAGCAAACTTGTAATATCGTTTCAACTGTGAGTTTTTTTTTTTTTTTTAATTCCATTATTTTAATTATTTCTTATGGGGTGAATCAATTTCTTGATGTCTCCATAATCCGGGCAGAAAAAAGGATTTATAGATTAATCCCGAATAAGAAGGTGATAGGTTTTTAGAACCCTTGCTCTTGATCACTGGTGAGCACATATTACTGCTTGGGGCTGTAGGAGAATTCGTACTTTTTTTTTTTTTTTTGATTTCGTACTTTTAGTTTTCTTTTTGCTTGTCGGCAGAAGTTTAACCAAACATATTATTATAAAAAAAGATATTAAAATAAATAAAAAAGCAAAAACTAAAAGCTTTCAACATGAGCTTTTCTTTAAAATACCCATTAGTATTTATTAATATACTCTTTACCCGAATAATTCTATATTTATTAAAAAAAAAACAACTTTGCACGCAAACCCTTAATATGCAATGGCAACATGAGAAAATATTTTCCCTTAGTATTTATTAATATACTCTTTACCCGAATAATTCATTCTAATATGCAATGGCGAACCTAAAATGTTTTATTTATGTTTGCACACTTAGCATAAAAGAATAAAGTAAAAAAAATTAATATATTAAAATACAAAATAATATAGACAGAAAAAAAAACTTTAACTTAACATACAAAAAAAAGTAATCAAGAGTCAACTAAACTATTCGAATAGAACATTTTGGATCTCGACAAAAATCATGAGCCTCAATCTAATCCTTTAGAAAAAAAAATCTACTTGATGTCCATCAGAATTCAAAAATAGACCCAGATAATCAAAATCATGGTCTTTCTGAAATTCAAAAATACTCACATTAGTTCCTCAAAAGGACTAACATGGGTCTATTTTGAAATTTAGAGAAATCACGAAATGACTTTTTTTGAGAAATTAAATCGGGTCCCATAATTTTTGTTGATGACCAAAAATATATTTTATTCTTTTTTTTCCAAAATATTTGTGTGCACTTGCACAGACTTGCACGTAAAGAGGTCCGCCATTGCTAATATGTAACAAATTATTTCCTCAAAGCTCTCAGAAAAGTTTTATATAATTATCAACTATTTTAAAATTTATTTTTTAAACTCTTTCTTCTAACTTTAACTTAAAAAATAACTTTTAACTTAAAAAAAAAAATCTCAAACAGCCTATTAAGCCAACTCCTCTGCCTATATAAAAAAACACTTCCGCATCCATTTTTCTCACCCCAAACTCAAAATCCCCCGTGAAAACAAAGGCAATGAAAACCACATTATTTCTCTTATTCATATTGCTCTCTAATGCTGCACCTTCACTTTCAGGAAAGTGCAATCCGCATGACAAAAGAGCACTTCTCCAAATAAAGAAAGAACTCAACAACCCAACACTTCTCTCCTCATGGAAACCACACACTGATTGCTGCAACACAAAATGGTATGGTGTGGATTGCTATCCCGTTAATAATCGTATAGTATCTCTAACTATCTCAAACAACACCCACATTACCTCTCAATTTCCACCCTCAATTGGTAACCTACCATACTTAGAAACCCTTTTTTTCTTCCTATTACCAAACCTCGCTGGCACAATCCCTCATTCAATATCAAAGCTCACAAAGCTCAAATACCTCACAATCAGCAAAACAAGCATATCAGGTCCAATACCCAACTTCGTAACCACACTTAAAAGCCTCATTAACTTTGATTTATCATTCAACAACCTCTCTGGAACACTCCCTCGTTCTCTTGACCAGTTTCCTAATCTCTCATCGGTTAACTTTGAAAACAACAAGCTTGTAGGGTCAATCCCTGATTCATATGGGAATTTCAAGAACAACCCAATTGCTGGTTTAATCCTCTCTCATAATCAACTATATGGGACACTCCCATTGTCATTGGCAAGGTTGAACTCTTCCATTATTGACTTGTCTCATAACAGGTTTGAAGGTGATGCCTCAATGCTTTTTGGGTCCACCAAAGTGACAGTATCATTAGACCTTTCTTGGAACAAGTTTGGTTTTGATATGGGGAAAGTGAAGTTGTCTAAGACACTAAATACATTGGATGTGAGTCATAATCAGATATATGGGAACCTTCCTATGGGAATGGAAAATATATTGAGTTTGAATGTGAGCTACAATAGCCTTTGTGGTGAGATTCCAAAGGGTGGCAAATTGCAGAGCTTTGATGTGTATACTTATTTTCATAACAAGTGCTTGTGCGGATCTCCACTTCCAAGCTGCAAGTGATGACTGTTTCTATTTCTTTTACATTTTGAGAAGTTTGATAAATAATGTGGTCAATTTGCAAGTCGCATGTGGTTTTAATGACCGTTGACTCATACCAGTTTGGAATAATTAATCTGTCATGTATGTGTGTCATGGTTCTCAACACCATTAATGTAGAAAACAAAATTTCTTCAAAGTAAATTTTGTTTATTTCCAACAAGTATTGCATGTGGACCATTAAAACCACATGCGAACTGCTAAGAACACATGATTTATATCGAACCATTTCACATTATAAATTAACTAGAACTTATGTCTCTTGCAGCTTGGAAGTGGAGACCCACATAAGCCCTTATTATCAAAGTATGAAGATACATCAAAGCTCTGCAGATAGCCACCTTTTGGAATCTCACCACACAGCCTATTGTAGCTAACATTTAAGAACAACAAATGTTGTGCTACCACAGGAATTTTCCCATAGATCTGATTGTGACTCACATCGAACGTCGTTAAGTTCTTAGGAAACACCACTTCCCCCAAATCAAATGCCAACAAGTTCTTCGAAAGGTGCATTACAGCCACCCTTTTGGTGGTCGATCCCAAAAAGCATGGATGCATCACCTTCAAGCTTGTTCCTAGACAAGTCAGTATAGTACAAGTTGTTCGACTTTGCAAAGGACATTGGGATTGGGCCTATAAGCTTGAGGGACAATGTTTGTAACTTATTGAGGGACCCATATGAATAAGGGATTGGGCCTGTAAGTTTGTTGTTGTCAAAGAAAATCCCTGTGAGATCATGCCATTGGGAGACAGAGGGAGGGAGGGTTTTTCTGTGAGATCCAATCTAATGAGGCTTTTAAGTTTGGACACAAAGTTAGGTATTGGGTTATTGTGAGGAATTTGAGATTGGTGAATTTGGAAATGGCTTGAGGGATTGGGCCAGTGAGGTTTGGGAACACATAGAGGAAAAGTGTTTCAAGGTAAGGTAGGTTACCTAATGGCTATGTAGCACCGATACTGATACGGAACACGTGATACGATACGACACGACACTCCGACACGTTAATTCTAAAAAATGTTAGATTTCGACACGTTAGGACACGTTTTGATATTAAATAATATTTTTAATTTATGTGGTGTATATTATATTTAATATTCAATAATATAATAAGAAAATGAGTCTAAACTTATAATATTCATAAATTTTGCAAAAAAACAAAAGATATCCCAAATATTTATATTAAACTCAATAAAATAGTAATTGTAATCCAACGAATCTAATTGTTGGAACTAAAAACTCAACGCAATGTAACTTTTAAACCTTTTTTTGAATTTCTATAACGTGTGTTGGAGTGTCGGGAAGTGTCGGAGTATCCGAGAGTGTCGGGAAGTGTCGGACACGACACGTTAGTGTTTTTGAAGTGTCGGTGCTTCATAGCCTAATGGAGGGTGGAATTTGAAAGGGGTGGTTGTTGTTTAAGAAGGTAAGAGATTGGACCCGGTTTGTTTGGTATTTGCAAGATAACCCTTTCCATGTAAGGTCACAACTCACAACAATCAGTGTATGGGTTCCAACAGGAGAGAAATGTTGGGTTTTTTTAGGTCTTTTTTGATTTGGAGAAGGGCTCTTTTGTCACGTGGATTGCACTTTTCTGAATTCTGATGCATGAGAGAGCAATGTGAATAGGAGAAACATCAATATTGCCATTGCCATTGTTTTCAAGGTGGGTCTTGAGTTTGGGGTTAGAAAAATGGATGGTGTAAGCATTGGTTTATGGGTTTTATATTTCTCATTTAACATAATATAACTTCACTTTCCTACCCACACATTAAAGAGGTGGGATCCACATATTTTTCTTTCTCTTTCATTATTCCACTTTCTCTCTCCCCTTTGATGTGAGAGTTGAAAATAACACTTACATTATGTTACATAACACTAATAAAATCATTCGTTGATATAGTAGGATTAGGATTTTAAGGTAGAAAGATATTGCTTGCTAGCTGGCATAATAATGGCTTGCCATGCAATGTATGAACTGAGAAGTACTTATAGTCCAAAACAGGTGTCTATATTTAATGGGCCAAATATTCAATTTGAAGCAAATTGCCGGAATCTGTTTAGTTTTTTTAAGCTAGTGAAAGCGCATTTGACTAAGAATTTAAACAGCTTATCGTTTCTATGTCCTTCAAATACAATCAAATGCATAACAACAACAGACAATCGTTCTCCTTCCTTCAATCTGATGAAGAAGGACAAAAGGTTACCAAGCAAATGTTACAGATCAAATGTAAATGTAAAAGAAATACAATATAAAATTATTAATATATAGCAATTATTTTAACCTACAAATTCAAACTTGAAGGACAAATAATCTAATTAATTTATTATGGGTTTATCATCTATCATTTAATATGACCATACAAAATTTCTTACCCTCACAATATTTTGTAAAAAAAAAAAATCCGACACGCAAAACGAATCTCTATAACATAACACAATCATTTTTTCTACGACATAACTCTTATAAAATCCATTTATTATTTATGTTAAGAAACATCATAATTATAATTATTTATTAATAGAATATACCCGGTAATAATCAAATTCGTGACAATAGCTTAAGCTGTTAGCATTGCTACATTCTTGAGAGGAACACTGAACCGAAAAAAATACTCTGCAGTAAATCCCAACAAATTAGGATGGGATGTGAGCAATCTTTATACACTATCTTACCCATACATATTTATGAAAAAGTTATTTACTAAATTTACACGGGTGACCTTTTTAATCAGAAACAAACATCTTTATCGTTATTTAAAATTGGAAAAAATAAACCTCCAGGGTAGCTCAGTTGGTAGCTGAGCTCTCAATGGATTGCTTGCTGCAGGGATCAAATCCTGCCTCATGAGGGGCTAACCCAAACGGGCCGTATCCCGAGGGCAAGGTGCCCGGAGAAGATTGAATGGGGATACCTCCTGTCAATGTACTAAAAAAAATTTGGAAAAAATATTTCTACTTTTGTTGTAAAAAAAAATTTATCTTCCAGATATATATATATATATATATATATATATATATATATATATATATATATATATATATAAGTGAGTGAGTCATATTATAAAGAGAAGAGAGAGAGAAAATTAGTGGAACTTATTCATTTTTTTGTCAGTGTGACCAATAGCAAAACCAATCGCCTATTCACTGAATTAGGGCCAACAAAAATTTAGATAAAACTTAAATTTTATCCATAAACTTAATTATGTTAAGGGACAACCCAATGTGGCAAAGAAATTTGAATCTGACCTGCACTCATGAGAAAGAATTAGAAACTAACTCAAAATGAAGAAACAGAAACCAGATCAGAAGTGACTTTAACTTTTCGAAACTAAAAAGTAAGAGGGAAACTAAAAAGTAAGAGGGAAGACATTAACCTTGTACTTTTCTTGCCTATAGCTTTAGAGTTTAAGGTTTGAGGATAACTAAATCCTATTCTGAAAGAAGCACGGTGTTTAGGGGTTTGTCTCTCTACTGTACCACTGCCACTGCCTTGTGGTTTGAATTCAATTCTTAAGTTGTAGCTATTTTGAAGAAACTATAAAAAAAAAACTGTACTGCTGAAATAAATGCTATTCGAAAATGAGAATAGATGCTCTTATACATTATCTAACACAAGAGTATGTTAATTATTGTCACTTCTTATACCAACAATTTTTCTCTCACATCTCTGATTACGGTTAATTTGTCCATAAATAATTAAAACCTTCTCACATGACACGTTGAATTATAGCTCAATCTTACAATATAGCTTTCATCATTGTTTGGATTGTACCTTTCTCTTTCTTTTTTCTTTTTCTTTTTTTCTTTTGTGTTTCACCATTATCTTAATCTCTATAATTTATGCATTTGTTGTTTGCTCACGGTAATATTTAGCAACCAAATTCAAACGCCCGCAACCATTGTTACTATAGCAATCATGATTTCACAGATGAAGATTTCTAGCTCCTATCAACATGTCTGAATTTGGCTGCCATTCCTTAAGTAGAAATTTGGAGTTAATGGAAACAACAACCAAAGGAATTTTGAGATGATAAACATCGACCATGCAACCCCTTTCGAGTGCATTCTAAATGCAAGACAATGTTTGAGCATGTTGAGATATATAGTCTCACATTGGTTGTATGTGCAACTAATGTGGCCTTTATAAGACCTTGGGCACTCACACCCTTTGAGCTAGCTTTTGCGGTGGTGTATCACAAGGTTCTTTACAGAACACAACTAAGTTACCTATGAAATATATACTGCAGATACACATATTACAAAGCTATATTACCTTTTAAACCGGAAAAATTATATATCTTTTAGAAAACATTGTTGTGGGTGGTGTCAAACAACATCTTCTATATCGTTTTAGTATTTTATATCTTTTAAACAGATTGAAACTATATTACCTTTTTTAAAAAGGAGGGTTATATGTGCTGGAAGGAATAGAAAATGAAGGGCGCGTGGGCACGTGGTTTTTTTTTGTAGAGCTCTGCTAAGGTTTTGGTGTTTTCATGGTGGGGAAAGGGTCGCGACCCCCAAATTCTGAGGGGGGAAACTGTGTTAAGGAGAGAATCAAAGAAAGTGAAGGGAGATTTGCTGATGGATCAGGTGATGCATGAGGAACCTCAAGTTGCGGGCGCAATGGAGGTTGAAGGAGGAGGTGAGGGTCAACCGATTGATGTAGAGGTGGCAGATCCAGTGCACAACAGTGATGAGGAACCCAAGAGAGACCCACGGAAGTTGGTCTCATACAAGGATCATCTCCTGCGTGTGAATGGAGTCTGAGATGGGTTTCGCGAAGAGGAAGAGAACGATTGGTTTGCTGAATGCAAAAGGGAGGAGTGTGAAGAAGAGGAAGCTCTTAAGGCCTACGAGCAGTCAGGGGATGATGATCCTCTGAACCCTTTCTACCAATTTGACATCCTGGAAAAGCTTGAGCAGTGCAAACGCTGGAGTAAGGCTTTGATTGTCAAGCTCATGGGAAAGAGGTTAGGTGTTAAGTTCCTTTGGAATCGTTTGCATAAACTCTGGAATCTGGAAGGAGACTACAAGGTCCTGGATCTAGAAAATAGCCATTATATGGTTGAATTTGAGAAAGTACATGACTATCTGTTTGTGCGGCAGCAGGGTCCTTGGATTGTGGCTGATCATTACCTCATTGTTCAGAGGTGGAGGCCCAATTTTGACCCCTATGATGATAGGGTGAAGAAACTTGCTGTTTGGATCAGGATACCAGGAGTTCCTAGGGAGTTTTATGCATACAAAGATCTATGGAGAATGGGGAATATGGTGGGGAGAACCTTGATGATTGATGAAAGCTCACTGAGGATCAGTGGTCATGGGCAACTTGAAGAGATCACTCACAGGGGAAGATTTGCCAGAATCTGTGTGGAGATTGATTTGAGCAAGAGTCTCCTGTCAAAATTCTGAATAGGACAGAGGCAGCTGTTCATTGGGTATGAAGGATTACACGTGATTTGCTTTCTTTGTGGCCAGTATGGCCATAGGAAGGATCAATGTGTGTTGAACCCGGAAAATGTTAAAAAGGCGAGCAAGGATGTTGGGGAAGGGATGATGTGTCAGAATGTGGAGACTGATCCTAGTGTTGAAGGAAATAAGGAAGATATTGAAAAAAGCCAAGAAGACAATGGCTTTGGAAGCTGGATGACAGTTCAAAGAAGGAATAATAAAAGGCAGGTGCAAAACCAGAAACATAAGGAGGTGCAGGTGAGCAAGGAGAAATTGGCAATTGATGGGGGTGGAAAATCCTCGAAGATCCCTATAGCTGGTTCAAGGTTTGGTCCCTTGGAGAGTGATGCAGGAGAGGGCTCTCATGGTGTGAAGGGTGGTTCCCCTGAGCTGGGAACTAAGAATACCAAATCTGATGGGGAGCCCAGTCAACAGAAAAAGAACCAGAATGGAAGAAGGAAGAAAAGCATTCTGGAAGGCAGTGGTGTGAATCATAAGCTTGGGTCAGAGACCAAAGGTTCGGGTACTAAGTGGGTGCAATCCTTGAACCAAGAGGCTCCTAAGGGTATTTTGCAAGCTAATTTAACTAGGGAGGCTATTCTGGTTAAAAAGGGGAACAAAGGGGTTAGACAGGAAGCTGCCTCGGAGGTCAAATTATCTGGGAGCTTTGGTGCTGGCTTGACAAATAGAAGTGTTGCTGCTAATATTTTGCTGTCCCCTGGAGTCAAAGAAGTTCCTTCGGATGGTGTTGGTGAAGGCAAGGAGATATGCCAGGAAGGAAGGTCTGCAATGGCTTTGGATGATATTACTAATGCCTTGGGGAGCAGTAGCACAACCAATGTTTAGGTTGTTTGAGGTCTGTGTTCTGTTCTCTCTCTTTTTCACTTTCATAGTGTGTACTTGGAATTGTAGAGGGGCGGGGAAAAAAGGGTTTTCCTCTCTCATAAAGGATATGGTGTTCCAGAATAAAATTCATGTTCTAGCTTTGTTAGAAACTAGAATTAGTGGGCTGCCCTGTGGACTGGCCTTAGAAATATAGCTGACAGGGGTCTGGATAAATGGGCAGTAATGGGTGATTTTAATGCCTATTTGGATGAGAGTGATAAGCAAGGTGGTGCTGATGTGAATTGGGGAAGCATGCAGGATTTTGCTAATTGTTTAAATGACTGTGGTTTGTCTGATTTAGGTTTCTCTGGCCCCAAGTTTACTTGGAAAAGATGAGCCCTTCAAGAAAGGATTGATAGGTTGCTTGGCAATGAGGGGTGGATGCTGAGTTTTCCTAATAGGTCCTTATCTCATATTCATTATTATGGGTCTGACCATAGACCTCTAGTTTTGAAAAATGGGTATGATGGTTACTCGACTGGAGGGGTTAAGCCCTTCAGATTTTTAGCTGCTTGGCTAACAAATTAGAGCTTTGGTGGGATTGTGGAAAACTGTTGGAGTGGGAATAAGGGTTGGGCTGATTCTAAAGATGATTTTCATAAGGAAGCTGTTGAGTGGCATCACCTTAAGTTCAAAGAGGACCAGAAGAAAAAGTCGAATATCCAAAGAAGGTTAAGGGGTGTGGACTTCCAAATCAGCAGGGGTCCTAATGAATCGCTTGAAAGACTTCACAGGGATTTATGGCAGGATCTGAATAAAATCTTCATTCAGGAGGAGATTACTTGGTTTCAAAGGTCTAGGAATAACTGGCTTGCTTATGGTGATAGGAACTCTAGATTTTTCCATGCTTCTACAGTGGCTAGAACTAGGAGGAACAAGATCATGTCCCTGAAAGATGAACAGGGAGAGTGGATACAAGACCCAGAAGCCTTAAAAGAGATGGTGATTGGTTTCTTTAAAAATCTTTATATGGAGGAGGGTCCAGTTGCTCAATCTTCTAGCATCATTAACCTATTTCGTGTGGTTGATAATCATGAGTGGGCCAGCATTGGTGTTAAGCCTGGGCTGGAGGAAATCAAGAGAACCATTTTTAATATGCAGCCTTTTAAAGCCCCTGGTGTTGATGGCTTGCATGCTATGTTCTTTCATACTCAGTAGGATAAAGTGGGAGGATCTGTGACTCAGCTGGTTCTGGAGGTTTTCAATGATCCCTCTAAGGTTGCAGGTATCAACCAAACTTTAGTTTGCTTAATTTCGAAGGTTGATAACCCTGATTTGATTAGCCAGTTTCGGCCTATAACCTTATGTAATGTCATTTACAAAATTGTCACTAAGATTATCACTGCTAGGCTAAAGAAGCACATGAGCCACTTAATTATGCCTAACCAATGCAGTTTTATTCAAGGAAAACAGGCTTCTGACAGTATTATCATTAGCCAGGAGATTTTTCATTCGATGAGAACCAAGAAAGGCAAGAAAGGGTGGATGGCTATTAAGGTTGATCTTGAAAAGGCCTATGATAGAGTTAGGTGGTCTTTCTTGGAGGAAACTTTATGTTTGACTGGGTTACCTGTGAAGCTAGTGGATCTAATTATGGCCTGTGTGACTTCTTCCTCCATGAACATCCTTTGGAATGGGTCCCAAACAGAGTTCTTTGCTCCCACTAGAGGGATTAGACAGGGAGATCCCCTCTCTCCCTACCTTTTTGTTTTGTGCATTGAGAGGCTTGGCCATTTGATTAATGCTTCTGTGGAGAAGAAAGAGTGGCATCCGGTTAAATTGGGCAAAAATGGGCCTCCTATATCCCATCTGTTCTTTGCTGATGATCTCCTTCTTTTCTCTGAAGCTAGTGAAGACCAAGCTTGTTTGATCAGGAATGTTCTGGATCAGTTCTGTAATGTGTCAGGGAAAAAAATCAGTGGCAGCAAAACCAGGTGTTTCTTTTCTAGGAATGTGAATCACATTAGAAGGAAGGATCTTAGCCTGAGCATGAAGTTCTCGATCACAGCTGATTTAGGGAAGTATCTTGGTATTCCCATTCTGCATAAGAGGGTGAATAAAAACATCTTCGGATTCATCTTGGAAAAAACTAATAGGAAGCTTAGTGCTTGGAAGGAAAAAACTCTCTCCTTAGCTGGCAGGACTGTTCTTACAAAAGCAGTGCTGGCTGCCCTGCCTTCTTATGCATGCAGACTTCTCTTATTCCTTTTGGTACCTGTGAAGCTGTTGAGCAGAAGATGAGGAATTTTATCTGGGGTTCTAGTTCGGAAAAGAAGAAGATTCATGCCTCTCCTTGGAATGTGGTGTGTAGGTCTAAGGCTAATGGGGGTCTGGGTATCCATAACCTCAGGTTGGCTAATAAAGCTAGCATGATGAAGATTGGGCATGGTTTGATGGCTCAAAGAGAAGAGTTATGGGTTCAGGTGTTAAAGAATAAGTATAAAGTGAAAAATGGGTTGCTGCCCAATATTCCCAAGAAGACTGGCTGCTCCAGTCTTTGGTTGGGAGTCTCTCGGGTGTGGGATAAGGTTTATGAAGGCTCCAAAATTATGGTGGGAAATTGGTTGGAAACATCCTTTTGGTTTGATAAGTGGCTGTCTATTGGCCCTCTTGTTGACCACAAAATTCAGGAAATCCCTCTTGTGTTGCAGGGGTTGATGGTGGCTGATATGGTTGATGAAAATGGTGGTTGGTGTTGGCAGAAGTTTAGGGAGTTGATTTCCCAAGAAGCTGTCAATCTCATTGCTGGTGTGTGTCCTCCTAATCCTGGGGAGGATGGTGATAGGATTATTTGGGATTTGTCTCAAGATGGTCGTTTCTCTATGAAATCAGCCTTCAAGCAGCTTTGTGAGGGAGAGGAGAACAATCTCAATCTCCATTGGAATGCTATTTGGGACTGGGTAGGACCCCCTCGTACTAAATCCTTTTTGTGGTTGCTTCTTGGGGAGAACCTGCTAACTAATTCTATGAGGTTTCAAAGGCACATGGGTGATTCGAATCTGTGTCCTAGGTGCTTGTTGGGTAGTGAGGATTGTATTCATGTGATAAGGGATTGTTCTTGGTCTGAAAAAACTTGGAGAAGGCTGGTGAGTCCAGGTAGGTGGAATGATTTCATGGCCCTTCCTCTTCAGTCTTGGCTTTATGTTAACTTGGACCCTAAGAAGTGTATGGTTAATGGTGAAAATGGTCACCTTTTGTTTGGGTTAGTCTGTTGGTTCATCTGGAAGGAAAGGAATAAGCTTATCTTTGAAGGAGAGGTTCCTAGTGATGGAAATACTGCAAGATTGGCTTGCACCTATCTTGCTAACTTTCTGGATGCTAATAAGCTCTACTGTAATGCTGGGTTGCAGAACAACAAAAAAAAGATTGCTCTGGTGCAGTGGAGAGCTCCTCCTGTGGGCTGGCTCAAGTTGAACACTGATGGCTCCTCTAAATGTAGGAATTCGCAAGGTGGTTGTGGGGGTGTAATTCGTGATGCTGCTGGTCGTTGGATTAGGGGTTTTGCTAAAAATCTTGGTAACTGCAGCGCAATTAAAGCTGAAATCTGGGGCATTTACTTGGGTTTGCAAATGGTGTGGGATATTGTCCATAGGAGAGTTATAGTTGAAGGTGATTCTATGGTGGTTTTGGGGATGATCAATGAGGGGGTTGCTCGAAACCATCCATTGGCTGGTTTAGTTAACAAAATCAGGTCGATGAGGACTTGGGACTGGCAGCTGGTGTTTGTTCATGCTTTCAGAGAATGCAACGGTGTTGCTGATTGGCTTGCCAACTTGGCCATCTCTCTGAATTGGGTTACCTCTGTGTTTGAAGACCCTCCTGATGGGTGTACTGATGCTGTTGGTTGGGATTTTAGGGGGGTTGCCTGGCCTAGAATGGTCAGGGATGCTGTTTCTGTTTAGTTGTCTTTAGTTTCCTTGATTTTCAAAAAATGAAAAAAGAGGGTTATATTTACAAACTTTTTATTTACAAACTCTTACAAACTACATTGTGTTCTCCCGGGAGAACATTAGGTTACACTATGTTCACCCGTGAGTACATAGTGTAATTTGCAAGAATTTGTAAAAAAATATTTGTAAACGGATCATTTCTCTTCAAAAAAATTAGGAAAAATAAGCATAACCAACAACTATTTCAATAACATGACGGCTGGTGTCAAACATGGTTGTTCAAGCACCATATCGCCAATACTAGTTGGTTTTGGAAAGTGAAGAGGGAGATCACCCCTCTCGCTCCATTGCTAAATTGCGGAGCTAGAAAATTTTATGAGATTCAAAATTTACACAAACTTAAACAGGATAATATATGTTGGTTGGTATAGCCTATATAACCAAATTTGAAAAACTCTGCAAGTTTGCTTTGTACATGAGAAATAAGGAGAATGTTATACTTATTATTATTTTAGTTTATTGATTATTGTTACACCAAAT
The DNA here is from genome assembly GCA_032173675.1 of Gastrolobium villosum. Taxonomy (NCBI): domain Eukaryota; kingdom Viridiplantae; phylum Streptophyta; class Magnoliopsida; order Fabales; family Fabaceae; genus Gastrolobium; species Gastrolobium villosum. The sequence goes on from JAVKPL010011124.1 coordinate 83,362, forward strand.
TGAAATTAATGGCAGTTAATTTTTCTCATTTTTTATCCATTGATTTTAAATTGATCTAACAATAACCAATCAAATAATAAGAGTAATAAATTTAAAATAGTGGTAAGTATAACTGTTCCCGAGAAATAATAAAGATAAAGGGGGACAAACTTATGCTAGACTTTATTTTTTTTAAGTTTGAATGTAATCTAAGATAAAAGTTTGATGAAGTCAAGGGAAGTGATCATTGATAACCTCTCCCAATCCTTTCGTGGCTCCACCATTGCTTCCAATAACTTGTTTTTTTATAACAGCATAATAAATTATAAATATTAACTTACTATCTTAATTTTCTCATATTAACTTACTATCTTAATTTTCTCATTGGCATTACCGTTTTACACTTTATATTATGCCGTGAATCTAAATCCTTCAAAAAAGAAAAAAACATGCCCCTTTATGGAACACAACACTCTACACTACACACACCCCACACCACTAAAAAACATGCCCCTTTAAGTACTCATGATTGTTTTTTGCTCGTGCATGTAACATGCCAATTTTTTAATTTGAACTAAAATAAAATTGAATAAAGTTAGCTTTAAATTTCTCCTAAATAAAAACTTTAAATTAAGTAATTAATCGATTTCAAGTTGATTTAAAGAAATTAACTACCTTAGAATTATGGTTGATGACAGTTACGATAAGATACATCGCAATTGGATGAAATAACATGAAATCTGTTTTAGTTTGATGTTTCTCATAAAAAGAATGAAACTTTAGATAAAAATTAGCATATAGAAATTTTACACGTGATATTATTAACTATTTTATATTATAAACGGTTAACTTATCCACAAACATCGTGACTGTTTTTCAAACCCAGAAATTATTTTATTTAAATTGAAGCTCAATAGTAATTAGCAACGGAAAATATAAGAAAAATGGTTAGTCCGTCACGCAAAATGAGATGTTCAATTGAGCTAATGAAAGAAATCTAGCAAGTCATTCTATATCTTCATAATGAACCTAATAATCATTTTATCTATCAAATACTTTTTAAGTTTCCAACATATAAATTTTTTTTCAAGCGGATATTTATATTTACAATATCTGTTCGCTTACAACTTTTATGATCAAGTCTTAACCGTTGATTTTCGTCAATCTGACAGTTATAATTTATTGGATCACACTAAACATGATAACCGTCAAATTGTTTTTATCTATCAAATAATGAAGGGAAAAGTGGGATAGATAAAAAGGGAAAAGTGTGTCATTTTAAAGGAGGTAAAATTGTGTCATTTTAAGTGAGAAAGATATAGATAAAGGAGGAGAGATGACAAAAAAAATAAAGGCGTGGGTCTCATTTCTTTGTGAAAGTGAAATGGTATAAGTTGTGTCATTTAAAAGGACAAATATTTTTCTCAATAATGAATTAACCTAATAATCATTTTAATCATTTAAGAGAGAAATAGACACACAAAAATATTTTTTTATTTAAAATTTAAATTAAAAAAAAAAACCATCCACTTTCTCCCCCCATGATTTTCATTTTTATGTCTATCTCTCTCCTAAAATGACATAATTTATGTCATTTTAAATAACAAACATCAAATCCTTCATTTTATCTATCAAATACTTTTTAAGTTTCCAACTTATAAATTTTTATTTGGAGAAAAGTTATATTTACCACTTCTTTTCGCTTATAACTTTTACGACCAAATCTTAACCATTAATTTTCGTATATAATTTATTGAATCAAAATAAACAAATTATAACCATCAAATTGATGATAATCAATAGTTAAAATTTAAGGGAGAGGTTATATTTACAACCTATTTTTTAATTATATAAGTTATAAAAAAAAAAATTGTAAATATAACCTCCTAATTCTTCTACTTTTTCAATATTTTAGGATATAACGTTACTCAATCTAAAATAAGGGAATAAGTTTGTACCCAAAAAAAAAAAATTAATAAAAAAATGAGGGAATAAGTTACAAGATTGAAAAAGGAACCCCCAAAATCCCCCAAGCGATATCCCGTCTTAAAATTTGTAACACTTACAAAGATCAAATTTAAATTAGACAATACGAAAATGTAAAACCATTCACACTAGAACTCGAAGAACAATGACTGGAATTTTAAGTCTTTAAGAGTTGTCACCATTCACAGTATAACTAACGGTACTCATCGCAATGAGTTATTCCGAACCGTTAAGGAGACAGAAGGGTCACCAATAGAGCAGGAAAAATAACTGGAAAAAATTTGCATTGCCAGATACCTAAATTGGACACAATTCTTGACCTTATCCAAAAAATTTGTGCATATCTTGCCAGAATAACATGTACAAATAATGGATCAACAACTACAACAATTTAAAATGTGCGAAACCAAAAGTGAAATTTAAAAGCCAACCTTACATCATGTCTAAATTAGAAACGTGTCCATTTCCCCATCATTCATCAACCTGGATACCAGACATAGGCACCTCAGAGTTGATTTGTTCTTCATCATCCTCACTTTTGCTCCCTTCAACATCCATTGTGGATCCCTTTTGGATGTAATCAACTTTGAAGTCATAATCATCATCCATGGGATCTGATGAGGCTTTGTTAGCCTTTTTCCTTTTTTTCTTCTCTGCTCGCCTAAGTTTTGTATTAAGTATACCATCCGCTGTATATAATTTCTCATTTTGTCTACTAGCTGCATTGTTCACCTTGTTCTTGCTATCATCATCATCACCACCACCATCATGTTCCATAGATTCATCAACATCGGGACCTTCACCTTGTACTGAGGGTTCAATTTGTACATCAACCTATAAAATGCGTAGTTTGTAAGACAATTAAGATATTTTAATTGATAAATGTGAAAAGACAAACTATTTATGATTAACACAAAAACTAGCCAAATGCCAAGGCATTTTCTCCAAATTTAAATGCCATTAAATCAACATCATCAACAACATACCTCTAACATTGTCTCATCAAGGTTTGGAGGGCAACTTGAAGGAACTTCAACAGGATTGAAGTCATCAGCAGATTTAAGGCTCCCAATAAATGAAGATTCACTGTTGTAGACTTCATCAACGTTAAACTCTTTTGAGAACTCAGAAACTATATTGGCCTCTGAAGGTTCCCCTTGATCCCTAACTGGGGGCATGGTATAATATGGAATTTTACCTGAAACATGCAAGTAGACATTTCTCTTAATTTTGTAAAACATCAAGTTCTTCCTATTTCTCACCTTCAAAAGAAACATGTTTCAATGTCTCTGCTTTTAAACCTAAACAAACTCAATGTATGTATACCTTCATTCCAATCATGAAGAATGATTCTTGCAGTAGCTTCAATGTCAACTATTCCACCTTTCTTGAGCTTGCCCCTAACTGTAGCAACCTTCTGTAGGAAGTCATCAACCGAATCAAAACTTGGAATCTTGTACAGGGTTACCAGCAGCCTGGCTGGACAGAGCTTGAGAATTTCTTTCACTGGCCCAAGAAAAAAGGAAGAGTTACATTTTTTTTCCATTTAGTCAGGGAAACATGAGTCAAGATAAGGCTATATGGAAAATTAGCCTGAATGAAGCCAAACTCTTTCAATTTTGACTACAAGTCTACAACAAAAGCTTTTTTTACACTAAGTGGAGTTGGCTATATGGAACTAGTGGTGCCATTGTGTTATGTCAAAAACCAGATTTTAGCAAAGGCCAACTATATCAAGGTCGTTATCAATAGACCTCTGAGAGTTTTCCTTGGTCTTCCTATACCTCTCATCATCAGCCTATCCTCCATGTTGTTCAACCTGTTTTTACCTCTATTGGTCTTCTCCTGATCTGACCAAACCATCTTAGGTGAGATTACGTCATCTTTACCTCATAGGTGCTTCTCTAACTTCCTCCCTAATGCAATCATTCATGTCCATAACTTCATATATTTTCTTTTAATTTTGGATAATGCTGACAAAATACACAGCATACTTTCATGACTTTATATTTGTTCTAATAAGCGACAACATCTTTTTGTTACTTTGCCAGAAAGAGCTAAGTTTAAAAGGATGGCTGAAGGTCAGAGCAAAAGGAGATAATTCAAAACCAAAAAGAATAAGGCTAGGTAGGTGGTGAGGTTAAAAGGACAGCTGAAAGTGGGACCGAGCCCAGCAAAGCAATAGCACCTAGAATCAAGGCTAAAATTGACTTGTTTGGTTCATGTTCTTAAACAAACAAATCAAGTAGCTTGGGTTTGATTTACAAAAATATGCCCTAATAGGCCAGGATTAAACTGAATAGAGTAATATATTTAGCATTAAACAAACTGAAACAACTTGTTGGTTTTGGGAGAGATTATTAAAGTGTGGGATCTCAATAGATGATTCCCTTAACTGAGCACCAGGGTTATATAGACCAAAGTTGGAAATATTTCAGGTAATTGAAACCTAACGATAAAATTAACAAAGGATGATGAAAAATAGAAGAAATGAGACATAAAGAGGCGCGGGTGGAGGTGAAATAACATTTTTGCATGAACATTCACCCTCTGTTCCTCCATGAAGAAGAAGCATCTTCTGCTTTAGAAAATTACCGGAATGTACCATAAGCAAGAGGAAATGATAGAGATGTCTCCTGTGCTAAAATTGCAGAAGTACAACAGGATAAAATCTTCATCACTATTTCAGGGACTAGAGAAAGGACCTTGGCTGATCAAAATTTGAATTTTTTATTAATAAAAAAGGAATACAATTTGAGAGATTCCCCAAAAAAGACAATAAATCAACTATTTACCGTGGAGCAACTCCTAAAAACAACCATGAGCAAAACACTAGAGAGAAGCAACAAACATAATCCTATCCCATAACAAGTTAATAAGCACGCATTCTGGTCGAGCCAAATGCACAAAGAATGTCATAAACAGCATGCTCCATAAATAAAAATTTGAATTTTTTATTAATAAAAAAGGAATACAATTTGAGAGATTCCCCAAAAAAGACAATAAATCAACTACTTACCGTGGAGCAACTCCTAAAAACAACCATGAGAAAAACACTAGAGAGAAGCAACAAACATAATCCTATCCCATAACAAGTTAATAAGCACGCATTCTGGTCGAGCCAAATGCACCAAAGAATGTCATAAACAGCATGCTCCATAAAATGCAAGAGTGCCTTTCTTCAATGTTGCAAGTTCATTTGGTTTACTACTTTATTTACATGATATTCTAATAAAGATTCAACCATCCAATTCGAACTGCATTACTCTTATATAAAGACCTAAATAAGCAGATTAATCAATAAGGGACAAAAATGCCTTTATATACCTGGGCTAATTGGATCATCTAACTTCTCAATTCTCTTGCAATTCTTTAAAGCAATAGAAGCATCATTTTCTTGAGTCTTCAGCATAACAACACCAGGGCAATCCAGCAACTTAACATTTTTGTCCAATTGAACCTCTTGCATTGATCTTGTTAACCCAGGAGTAGCACCAACATTGACAACATGGCATCTCTTTAAGCTATTAATAAGACTACTTTTACCAACATTTGGCAGGCCAATCAAACCCACAGTGATTGACTTCTTGATCTGTCAAGACAAGGATGCATAATAAATGAAGATCAACAACGAATAATCTAAAATCAAATAGACAATTATAAAAATAACAAACAATTAAATATAAGAGGAATGAAGAAAAGCTATATGAATTAGAAGGAAAAGGAAAAAGTCAGTCAAATGCAAAATCCCTGATGGATAGCAACAACCACCCATGAAGAGGCACCCTATAGCATATCCTTCATACTTAAAAGCTTATAATTTAGTTTTTCTAAATGATCAGAACAAGCAAAACATAAAAATTATAATGGAATACCTAAACCTAAAAGGTCCAGCCAGCATACATAAATGAAGAGGCACCCTATAGCATATCCTTCAAACTTAAAAGCTTATAATTTAGTTTTGCTAAATGATCAGAACAAGCACAACATAAAAACTATAATGGAATACTGATGGACTACCAAGGCCCAAATCTTCTAAGCCCATGCTGACTTATGCTCGTGATAAAAATAGGAGTAAGGTTAATTGGGCTTCATTGGATGATATTGCAACATGTGAGAAGGTTGAAGTTGTGGAGCGTGAGGCTGACGTACCTGTAGGAGAGTGAAGTGTTGTTTGAGGGGAGGTTGGGAGTTTGTTATTTAGGTGTGTTGCTGCATGGAGAGGGATACCTTTTGTGGTCATGGAATTTAGACTGGGCATGGGAGGCATTCAGGGCGTCTCTTTGTGCTCTGCTAATTAGTTTTCTGTTGTTCTCTTAAATTTGGCTCTTATACTTGCTCTTTTGTAACAAACACTGCAACTTTAATCAATCTTCATTCAATTAAATACAAACTTCAGTGAAATTTCTCTTTTCATTTCTTTTGATCCTATCAATTTGGTATCAAAGCTCCCGTTTCTGGGAGACTTGGTATGGTAACCACCCGAAATATGGAAGGATTGGAGGAACGGTTGCGTCGCAGTGAAGTGGGTCAGAATGAGCTGATCCGTCGTTTGGGTGTGAGTGAGACCAGACATGAGGAAATGCTTCGTCAATTGGAGGCGATTTCAGCCGCGGTGGCTGCGTTGCGTCCCACGAACGGTTCGGGCGGATCTGGTGGGGAAGGAGGCTCTGCTGACGGTTCTGATAACGCTAACGACAGAGTCCGACGAGTGCTAGTGAACGAGGGCTGTTCCAATGAGTTGGAGATTCCAGCTTTCTCCGGTGAAGATGCTTGCGCTTGGTTGAGTAAAGTGGAGCGTTACTTCTTGGTGAATGAAGTTGCTGAGGTTGGGAAGGTGCGAGCGGTGATGATGGTGTTGGATGGTGAAGCGCTGGGTTGGTTCCAATGGTGGGAGTTGGAGAATCCGAACGCGACGTGGGCTCAGTTCCGAAGGGAAGTCTTGTGCAGGTTTGAGCCGGAGATCCAGGATAACCCATACGGACCCTTGTATGCCTTGAAACAAACTGGGTCGGTGGCTAGCTTCCGCACGGAGTTCGAAAAGGTGATTGGCATGATGCGGTATGCGGATGAGGAATTCATTAAGGGGGCTTGGTTGAATGGCCTTCGAGCGAGCGTGAGGGAGGAGGTTTTGATGTCTCCAGGCCTTCGTCTTTCGGCGATGATGAAGTTGGCACAGAAAATTGATCAACGGAATATGGCTTGGATGGAGGAAGGCATTGGTGGCGGTGGGCTGAAGGGCAATTGGGCCTCGAAAAATGCGCATGGACCAGCCCAAAACCGCAGCGGTATTATTGGGCCTATTAATTGGGCCCAGCCGGTTTCTCAAAGCCCAAAAGGGGGCTTAAACATTCAGTCTTCAGCAGCGAACCCTAGTTCGTCAACTAGGGGTTCTAACGCGTTGGGGAGTGTTGTCGGCGGTTCCGCTCTGAAGGGTTCCAGTTCGCAGGGGGGTAGCTTCCGACGGTTGCCTCAAGAAGAAATGTTGGAACGAAGACGCAAGGGCTTGTGTTTTAAATGCAATGAAAGATGGGGGCTGGATCACAAGTGTGCCATCAAGCATCTGAATCTGCTGATCGTTGACGATGATGACGAGGAGCCCGACGTAGTGGTCGACGCTACTGACAGTGCTGACACGGGTCAGTTGGAGGGGGATGGTGGACCTGCGTTACAGTTGTCCTTCCAAAGCTTGATGGGTCTGACGTCTAGTCAGACTATGAAGGTTTGGGGTCAGATTTCTGGTTCTAACGTGGTGGTGCTAATTGATTGTGGGGCTTCCAACAACTTCATCAAAGGAAAAGTAGCTCAACAACTTGGGCTGGCGGTGGAGGAGACGCAACCGTACCAGGTGGAGGTTGGTGACGGACATTTGGTGTCCTGCAAGGGGGTTTGTCGAAAGGTCAACATCGAGGTGCAAGGTAACTCGATTTCTCAGGATTTATTTTTGTTTGATTTGGGTGGGGCTGATGTTGTGTTGGGAATGGATTGGCTGAAAGAACTGGGTGAAATCAAAGCAAATTTTCGGGACATGACCTTTAAATATGGAGATCAGGGCAGTGAACGTCGTATCGTTGGTGACCCGACCTTGTCTCGTACCGTGTCTTCCCTCAAGACAGTCATGAAAGCGGTACGTGTTGGGGGTCAAGGGTTTTATGTTCAGGCAGCCAATAATTCCTCTGTTGCTGGTTCACAACTAACTGATTGGCCTGAGTTGGAGTCCCTCATCAGTGAATTTGCTGATGTTTTTTCTTTTCCGCGTGGGTTGCCTCCACAACGCTCTCATGATCATGCTATCACGCTGATACCGGGTAAATCAATCCCCAACTCTCGGCCTTACCGTTATCCTTATTATCAGAAGACTGAGCTGGAGAAGTTGGTGGGGGAGTTGCTCAGTGATGGTACTGTGAGGCCTAGTATCAGTCCATATTCTAGTCCCGTCATCTTGGTAAAAAAAAAAGATGGTAGTTGGCGTTTGTGTGTTGATTACCGGGAACTAAACAAGTTGACAGTCCCTAACAAATTTCCAATCCCTGTAGTGGATGAGCTTTTGGATGAGATTGGGGGGGCTCAAGTTTTCTCCAAAATTGACTTGAAATCCGGTTATAATCAGATTCGCATGCGCGAAGAAGATGTTCCTAAAACCGCTTTTCGCACACATGAGGGTCACTACGAGTACTTAGTTATGCCTTTGGGTTTAACTAATGCTCCCTCTACGTTTCAAGCCTTGATGAATGAGGTGTTGAAACCTTTTTTACGTAAATTTGTCTTGGTATTCTTTGATGACATCCTTATTTACAGCCGTTGCAGGGATGAACATGTTGACCATTTACAACAGGTTTTCTTGGTCTTACGCAATCATACACTGTTTGCTAACCGGAAGAAATGTTGTTTCGGCCAGCAACAAGTGGAATACCTTGGGCATATCATTTCAGCCGCTGGTGTGTCAGCCGATCCACAGAAAATTGTTGCTATGGTGGGGTGGCCTCGCCCTAAAGATGTTAAAGGGTTGCGTGGCTTTCTGGGACTCACCGGTTATTACCGGAAATTTGTTCAAGGGTATGGTAAGTTGGCTAAGCCTTTGACTGATCTTCTTAAGAAAAACGGGTTCAATTGGTCCTCGGAAGCTGAAGCTGCCTTCCAAGATTTAAAAGCTAGGATGAGCTCTGTACCGGTTTTGGCTCTTCCAGATTTTTCCAAGCCTTTTACGGTGGTAACGGATGCTTCTGGTAAAGGCATAGGGGCTGTTTTGATGCAGGAGAATCGTCCTTTAGCCTACGTCAGCCAAGGTTTTTCTCCTAAGGCCTTGTCCAAATCTGTCTATGAAAAAGAATTAATGGCCATTGTTTTTGCTGTGCAAAAGTGGCGACAGTATTTGCTGGGAAGACACTTTGTTGTTCGTACGGATCAAAAGAGTCTCAAGTTCTTGACTGATCAACGGTTCTAGGAGAAGAGCAGCAGAAGTGGACCTCAAAACTGTTGGGCTATGATTTTGAGATACAATATCAGCCTGGAAAAGACAACGTGGTGGCTGAAGCTCTTTCCCGACAAATGCACTATGCTGTTATCACTAAATTGCATTTTCAAGATGAGGAGGAGTGGGAAAAAGAGGTGCAACAGGATGCTAAACTTTGTGCTATTATTCAGGCTCTGTTGGTGGACCCGGCATCTCGGCCTGGGTTTTCTTTGAAAGGGGGTCGTTTACTGTTTGAGGGCAGGATGGTGTTCTCAAAGGGTTCAAGGTTTGTTCCTTTAATCCTTTCCGAGTTTCATGATTCGGGTCTAGGGGGCCATTCTGGGTTCTTCAGAACTTTTAAGAGGATTTCTGGGGTTGTGTTTTGGGAAGGCATGCGCAAGTCTATTAAAAAATATGTTGATGAATGTGCTGTATGTCAACAGAACAAGGTGCAAAATTTATCACCAGCAGGGTTGCTCCAACCTTTGCCTATTCCAACGCAGGTTTGGAGTGATATCTCTATGGATTTTGTGGGGGGCCTTCCCCGAGCTGGTGGTGTGGATACTATTTTTGTCGTGGTGGACCGTTTTACTAAGTACGCTCATTTTATGTCCTTAGCCCATCCCTATTCCGCTAAGGATGTGGCTGCCCTGTTTACTGTTTCTGTAGTGAAGTTGCATGGCTTTCCTCTCACCATTGTCTCGGATAGAGACAAGGTTTTTATGAGTCAATTCTGGTCCCAGTTGTTTAAAGCTGCTGGAACTAAGCTTCACTATAGTACGGCGTACCACCCGCAAACGAATGGTCAAACGGAAGTGGTCAACCGTTGTTTGGAGACATATCTTCGGTGTTTCTGCCATTCTCAGCCTAGGCAGTGGCCTAAATGGTTGCACTGGGCGGAGTTTTGGTATAACACAACTTATAAGGTCTCTACTGGGATGTCACCTTTTAAAGCCTTATACGGTACAGATCCTCCGCATGTATTACGTGTGGGTAACAGTGATGTTTCTGTTGATGCCGTGTCTCAGTTGTTGAGGGAGAGGGATGCAATTTTGGATGAACTTCAGTCCAATCTACTTAAAGCTCAAAACCGGATGACAGCCCAGGCTAACTTGCATCGCAGGGAAGTTATTTTTGACGTTGGCGACCAGGTTTATTTAAAATTGCAGCCCTATCGCCTCAAAACTCTTGCCAAGAAAATTAATGAGAAGTTGAGCCCTCGTTACTATGGGCCTTTTGAAGTTGTACAAAGAATTGGAGCTGCTGCGTATCGTTTACTCTTGCCCGACGGCTGCCGTGTTCACCCTGTTTTCCATGTTTCCCTTTTAAAGAAGGCTGTTCATCCTGTGCCTAATGCTCAGCCATTACCTTCAATGCTGACTTCTGATTGGGAACTACAAGTGGAGCCCGAGGAAGTGTTGCAATGGCGCCATTCTGCTGCTGGTAGTTTGGAGGTTTTGGTGAAATGGAAGGATTTGCCTTCCTTTGAAAATTCCTGGGAGGATTTTTTGGCATTAGTTGCGTTGTTTCCTACTGCCCACCTTGAGGACAAGGTGCTCAAATTGGGGGGAAGTATTGATGGACTACCAAGGCCCAAATCTTCTAAGCCCATGCTGACTTATGCTCGTGATAAAAATAGGAGTAAGGTTAATTGGGCTTCATTGGATGATATTGCAACATGTGAGAAGGTTGAAGTTGTGGAGCGTGAGGCTGACGTACCTGTAGGAGTGTGAAGTGTTGTTTGAGGGGAGGTTGGGAGTTTGTTATTTAGGTGTGTTGCTGCATGGAGAGGGATACCTTTTGTGGTCATGGAATTTAGACTGGGCATGGGAGGCATTCAGGGCGTCTCTTTGTGCTCTGCTAATTAGTTTTCTGTTGTTCTCTTAAATTTGGCTCTTATACTTGCTCTTTTGTAACAAACACTGCAACTTTAATCAATCTTCATTCAATTAAATACAAACTTCAGTGAAATTTCTCTTTTCATTTCTTTTGATCCTATCAAATACCTAAACCTAAAAGGTTCAGCCAGCATACATACATGAAGAAAGAAACAAATGGAACACAAATGGGATAACAAAGATATAACACTCCGCTCTGCAAATCTCCTCATCTATCTCAATAAGAGATGCTACAGAGACACAAAAACCAAGAAATGCAGAAAAGCTGCACAATCACTGCAGATCTGAGATAATAATCTGATGGTAGCAGCCATAAGCAGCACACTAAAGAGAAGCCAACTCTGTGCCATAAGCCATCAAGTGACAACTCAGTGCTTCAAAAGCACTTCAAATTCAGCAAAAAAACTTTCATTATATTATGGCATTGAGGTTTTACGAACAGCTAATGTGACTGAACCATAAAATAAAAAGAGAACTATAATTCAACCACATTCATAAAATACTTGCAAACCATCATGAGCAAAATACAATTTAGATGAAATATATGAAGTGTCAACAATCAACATAGACATATTGTGACAAGCAATTAAACATTAATACAGAAAATAAAGGGAAAGGACAAGAAAAGCTTGAACAAAAGAATCCTATGATCTTCCAATAAACCTTTGAGATAACATTAAAAGCAAAAACTCTACTTCTATGAGAAAAAATATCTTCATTCCAAATAATTCAGTTACCTCATGGCTTCTTGAGTAATTCTTCAACAGTTTGAGGAGAGTATCAGCTCCAAGACAATCACTTAATTGCAAAATATTACTTGATTTAGCTTTTTTAGAGGATTTCCACCCTAAGTTTGATCTTTGTTGCTGTGTACTGCACTTGAAGGCCACAGTAGGTAATTCTTCTCTAAGGTATTTGAGCCACTTCTCTACAGCTTCTCGTGGGACGAGATCTAAGTAAAGAACACAAATGATTAGCAATGTAAAAATTAACATTCCTAAAAGGAGAGAAAGGAGTCAAAATTTATCAGACAAGTTACCAATTTTATTTAAAAGCAATACAAGATGTTTATCAGGTCCCGATTTCATCACCATCTTTTCTATCTCAACACAACGGGTACCCAAGGGGTCCCGGGCATCAAGGACCTCCAGAATGACATCAGAAGCTTCAATAACCTTTACCAAATCCTTGTAAAAGGCCCTATCTGAATTATCAACTGAAAATAGAAGTCATATAAACGGAAATAAATATAAGAATAGCAATGAACTGAGGTAAATAAATATTTGACCTAAGCCAAATTTTCAGCCAATTAAAAATAAAAATACAAAAAACACCTCTAGTCTTCCCAACAGTAGTAAAATCATTACTGTCTTTTACAGAAGACATTTCAACCAATTTGGAGTTATCATCATCCTCTAACAAGCCCAATTTCCTTTTTCTAGCCTGAAACAAGAGTTAGGCAGAGTCAAGTTTCAAATTATAAAAAAAAAAAATTGGAATTATATTAATTTACAACTGCATACAAAACTAGGAAAAAATTACGAATTTCGATAATGCTATTAAAGTCAGGCATAACACAGAAATATTCACATAGGTCTTTGAATTAATTTAAGCATGGGAAAAACAACAGTATGTTTTTGTGTGCCTGTCTACACTATCTAATTATCCATAGACAAAAAAGGTATAGTTCTAGCAAATTAATAATAATAATAATAATAACAATAATAAAATGAAACAATACCCTCTCCTTGCGCTCAGCTTTCTTTTGCTCCAATTCTTCAATAGCACGAGCTCTTCGAGCTTCAAGGGCCTTAAGCTCCTGTTCCTTAAAGGGCCAATCATTGGGAATTCCAGGATCCTTCTCAGTCTTCTTTTTGCCATTCAGATTAAGCTTTTTGGCTTCTTTGGCCTTCTTTTTTTGATGCTCTTTCACCTTCCTTATAATCTTATATTTCTTTTTCAATGGAACCCTCTTACTCTTACTCTCTGCAAAATAAAAATAAAAAATAACAAGAACAACAACTCCATCAGATAAAAGTCAATTATTTTATGATGATTATGATGGTGATGGCTACAAACTTAGAATCAATTGAAGAGAGAAACATAAGTTTTCTTACTCTTGCTCTTCTTCACCATTGTGTGATTCTTCGGTTAGAAAAGAGAGAAAAAAAAAAAAAAACTAAGAAGCTGAAGGGGAAACTACAGCCGCTAAAGAGTGTTTGCGCCTTCGTTTGTGAGGTTTTAGGGTTTAGTATTAACCCTCGTGCATTGCGGGTTCATTCGGGTCGGTTATTTAAATAAATATTTTTTTATGGGTTAAATTAGGACGTTAAATTTAACGGAAAAATATTTATCTTTCTAGATATAACTTTGTTCATTATAAATTCTAATAATTGATTTTCATTACTTAAACTTATTAATTAATTAATTATTTATAATAAAATTTAATAAATCTTAATCGTTAATTGACAGAAATCAATGATTAGGATTTAAAACGACGCAAAGTTATATATCATTTAAAAATATAAATATTTTTCCCTAAATTTAGATGCGCAAAAGATTTTTTCAAATGAGTTCTTTTCGGAGAATCCAAATAATGTTATTTTAGGCTGAAAATCAAGTATTTTTGTAATTCTAATATATTACAGAGTTATATTAATCTTTATTATTATTTTTTAATCTTATAACTCAAAACGACGTTGTTTTGAATTCACCGTATATAACTTTATTTCTGATCACTGGAAAAATACTTTTCCCGGTTTAAATATGACATAACATTATTGACTACAATCCTTTTGATGGAGCACTTACATTCTTTAGTTTGATTTTCTACGAGGACCTTATTTCTGTGAGAGATTTCTGCTGTTATCGTATTAAAAAATGAGAGAGAGGTTATACTTACAATCTATTTTTTCTTTACAACCTCTTACCATCAATATCTTAACCGTTGATTTCCGCCAATCAACGGTTAAGATTTACTACGAATTAATAATAAATAATTTTATTGGCGAAAATCTTAACCGTTGATTGACGGAAATCAACAATTAAGATATTGGTTGTAAGTGGTTGTAAAAGAAAATAGGTTCTAAGTATAATCTTCCCCTTAAAAAAATATTAAAATTATAACATAAATATAGATAATTATTTAAGTGAAATTCAAAAACAATAAATTATAATAATTTTTTTGTTTAGTGTAGTAGGAGAGAATAGAGCCCAGCAAAAGAGAAACGCAGGGCAGAACCAAACAAAAACAACCTAAGAAATAAAAAAGAGAAAATATTTTCTCATGTTGCATGAGAATTCAACTCTCATGTTAGTGATCATTCGATTTACGTGCAAAGCTTTTTTTTTAATAAATATTGAGCTCACCACTAGTTGAGTCATAACATAAAAATTGAATTCTCATGCAACATGAGAAAATCAAATCCCATAAAAGAAAATTACTTAATGAGTATCGGTCACAATGCTTAAAAGTGATGGTTTAAATTAAAAGTCAAAAGTTTGATTCTTAAAAACAGTGGTGGAGCGACGTTGTGGTCTGTAGGTGCTTTGGCATTGGCTTAGTTAGCCACGTTCATTTAGCCACACTTGAAACGTAGAAAATTCTGTTTCAATTTTTTAAAATATTAGCCACATTTTGGTCGTAGCCAAAGAACCGTAGCTATTTGGGCACTGGCTGAATTTTTTGGCACTTGCTAACATGTCATGCTGGCTCTACCACTGCTTAAAAATATATTCTTAAAAAGACCTTTAATCTTTACTACACCGTAATCAAATAGTGAAATGCACTCAAAGGAATAGAAAAAATATGCATAATTAACTAAATATAAGATTTTAAATTTTAAAAATAAATAAATGAACAATAGTTGGTGTAAAATAAATTAAGAAAATGAGCTCTAATTTAAAACAAATGAATAATTTGACCATAAGGCTTTTTTCTTTTATATATAAATCATAAATCATAGGTATTCTCCATATAAGGTAATTTTGTTCGGCATAAATCTAGGATTAAGGTTTTAAACCCTTTTCAAACATGGTACTCGGAATAATCGAATACTTACTCTAATCACACCTACATAGTTTCCGTACATCAACCGAACTACCATCATTTAGTACCATAAGCCTTCTTTAAAGTGCCTTAAATGATTTGATCTCTTAATGTATTTATCTTCTTCTTTTGTAAAGAATGACCGGTGTTGTTTTTAGCTTATCTTATTCAAGATTTAAATTAAAAGTTATTTTTATTTAATTATGTATATTTTTTTTTATAATTTCCAGTATTTTTTAATATATATTCTTAGATTCTAACTGAATTAGTTATACACAGGGGTGAAACTGGGCCGGCCCAGCCTATAGGGGCCTACGACTCGGCCTATGTCAGGTCAGTCCTGACCTAGTATATTTTGTAAAATAGGCAGGGCTTGGGCCTTGAAAAAGTTTGTTTAATAAAATGGTTGTAGGCCCACTTTCACAAGGCGTGGACTATAAGCATACAGGCCGACCTATATTATACTATTTATTTTAAATAAAATAAGTATGCTTTGAAGAAAAAAGAAAAGATATAAATTTAATCAATTGCAATTATTTATAACTTAATTATATTCGATTATATTTTAATAGAAATCTAAATTTATTTCTTATATAGGAAGAACCAACATCTCAGCATGTTAGATTGTGTATATGAATATATTAAAAGGTTTTTGGGAGAGGTTATACTTACTACAAGCATCATGATGTGTTTGTTGGATTCATGTAGTTATTTTAATTTACATAGTATGGATTTGTTTGTTGAATATGATGAAATATATGTTATTTAGTTTGAGCATTTTGATTTTGAAAGTGACTTAAATGCAGATTGTAGGAGTTTTGTTGTGATTCATGATTCTATTTGGACGTTGAAATTATGATTTTTGGTTTAACAACAGATCTTGAGTATTTTGTAAAGTTGATTCATGGTTCTGCTTGGAAGTTAAAAATTAACAGGCTAACGGGCTAGGCCAGACCATTTATTTTTTTATAAACGGGCTAAGGCAAGCTAACAGTTAGACTCGTACTAGGCTTGAGGCAGGCCAAATTGAACTTTTTTTACTTAGGCTTGGGCTTTTCGGGGCAAAGTTTGACCCAGCCCAGCCCACTTTCACCCCTAGTTATACATATCTTTCTTATGATTTAAAATACTTTTTCTTAAATATTTTTTAGATTTTAATAAAATTTCAAAATATTTGTATCATATAGAGATATACTTATTCAGAAATTATCATCAATTTACTCTCATAAAAATGAAAGTAAAATGGCCTTGAAGGCCGATGCATGTAAGGTGGAAAAAACAAAACTTTTTCACGCAGAAACATACATGCACATAGAAATCCATGCTTTAGGACAGCATGATGTTACCTTGTTTTGGCCTGATCAGTCAGGGAGATCAATTGTCAGGTCTGAAGGGTTCAAACCCTCTAATGTTGATCCACACCACCGTTCGTCAATGATGCAAGAACACCTTCTTGCAAGCCACCAGATGATCACCACAATGAGGCTTGTTATGCGCTCAATTGGTGAAGGTGGAAGCTAGGTATTGTGTTTGGAAAGGTGTAGTGAATTACCCTATAGAATGGCGTATGAGAGGGATGGAGAGTAGGCTAGATTTGTATGAAAACCCTAAGGAGGAAGTTAGCTCCTTTTTTGCGCACACTTTAGGTTAATTAGTAGGATGAAATGATAAGATTTTCTTACTTGAAAATCTCACCAAATATGCACATGGTTAGAGGGAATCAAGGATCTGTTTGCAATTCAAAATTGCTAACCACCTTTCATTTGAATCCTTATAAGATTAGGTCATTATCCTTTCAAGATTCTGACCTAATTGTCATCTATGAAGCACCGACACTTCAAAAACCCTAACGTATCGTGTCCGACACTCTTGGACACTCCGACACTCCAACACGTGTTATAGAAATTCAAAAAAATGTTTAAAGGTTGTGTTGCGTTGAGTTTTTAGTTCTAAATATTGGATTCGTTGGATTACGATTACTAATTTATTGAGTTTAATATAAATATTTGGGATATCTTATGTTTTTTTTGCAAAATTTATGAATATTATATGTTTAGATTCATTTTTTTGTTAAATTAATTGAAGATTAAATGTAATATACACTATATAAATTAAAAATATTATTTAATATCAAAACGTGTCTTAACGTGTCGAAATCTAACATTTTTTAGAATTAACGTGTCGTCGTGTCGTGTCGTATCGTGTCATGAGTCCCGTGTCGGTATCGGTGCTACATAGATTGTCATCACATGACCAAACATTTCATGCGCCCCATTTAGTCCTATTTTGAGTCCAGATACATTAGGTAGTTGCATTCAAATTTGAATCAACTAACTAACTGATTCTCTTAACCAACCAAATCAAAATTTAGTACATTTAGATGACAAAATGACACTCACTTTGGATCCAAATTTGCGCACCACTTCATCATTGGATAAGATCAAATATCTTTTCTTGATGCAGGGAATATTCCAAAAGATCTCATCTTATCCTTTTGTTATGAAATAACTTTTCATAGCCAATTCAAATTCGAATTCAAACACTTGAATTCAAATGTTCAAACATTCAAATTCAAATTTCAAATTGCAAATTCAAAATCCAAATTTCAAAATTCCAATTCCAAATTTCAAAATTCAAATTTCAAATTCAAAATTCAAATTCAAAATTCGAATTTCAAAATTCAAATTCCAAATTCAAATTTCAAAATTCAAATGTTTGATAATTAATTTAAATAATTAAATTAATTAGTAATGTCTTGGACTATCCAAGCCCATAACAATGCTCCATGCGCCTTCCACCCTTTAGATGGGCTTCCAAACAGCTTCTTGGGCTAATAACCATTATTAGGCCCAATACTTTTAAAGCTAGTTCATCATGACTACAAGGTGTTAGTGTGTGACCTATTAAGTCCAACTTAGCCTCTGACATAACTGGGCTTGGGCCCAACAAGCCCACAACCCAATTAATGACAACACAGAGCACTAGCAATGCTTTGTTGCCCCAGAGCTAGTCAGATTAATGACTTGATCATCCTATTGCACATATTTGATTACCGTATGTATTTCCCTTCGTCTCGGTTATCTTCCCATTAACCTAGGGTAAGGAAATGTATCAACCCCTGCGGTTCAGGGTAAGCTTTATTCGAAATAGGGAATCTTCAATTTACTGACTCTAAAGACAGATCATCTCATGATCTCTTTTACTATGCATAGATTCCCGAGTCCCTGTAAATGTCATCCCGATTTCTCCGGTTTACAGATAACCTAATCTCTCTCAGAGATTTGACGAATTCCTTCAGGTTATTACCCTAGCCCTGTGCCCTTTCAGGACACGCCCAACAGTATACCTATGAGTCTCCATGTTTCAGGCAGACGAGGCATACAATCAAAACATGCATTCTAGAACACAGTCTAGGTAATAACTTATGGTCTAAGGAAAGACATACCCAAATATAAAGAGATTACTCTAATGACATTATCTGTGAGATTTCCTCATAGAGTCTCTTTTTGGGTCTGTTCAGTGCGAGCTATACTCTTGTAGGTCCACCCACGACTTTAGCTAAGACATCTCCATATCTCTAGCTCATGAGGTCTTTACCTTGTATCCATATACAAGTAGATAAGTCGTACTAGTTTTACCTGAGATCACTGATCCCCAAACTCAGTGTCTCTAGACTAGGAACGTATAATTAGGAATAGACATGCGATATCCTTGAATCCTCATGATCGTGATCTCATCACAGATAATCAAGAGATACCTGTTTTATTCCAAGGGGTTTATCCAGTTCGTTCATATAATATTAACAATAATATCGAGACATAATATGAAACTGGATAAATAGTGTTTTTATTTATTTGCGACAAATAGTTCTACATCTAGTGTCCTTTATTTAATCAAAAGATTGTCTCTAGGACACCCATATACTAAAAAAAAAATTGGGCTAAATTACATTACACTATCTTACACTTTAGTGTGTTTTCAAAATACCACCCTACACTTATAGTTTAAACAATTAACTCCCTTCAACTATTAGAATGCAGCAATTAACCATATTTCATAATTTAAAGAAAAAAACACCCTTAATTTCAATCTATCACCCAATTTTTTTAATGGCTACCGCTCTCTCTTCATCGCCAACTATCACCCATCATCTAACAATTCAGTATTTGAATTTTACCAATTAGCAAGGATGTTGCTTAATTGAAGAAGTCAACCTGGCCAAAGCTTTATATATTGCTTCTCCTTGATCAAATTTCAGCATGTCATTCTGCTTAAGTTATTGATTTGGTGTGTATCGTAATTGAAGTATTGATGTGCTTAAAGTGGAATCCTTAGTATTTCTATACTTTTTGTGAAGATGAATTTCTTCGGTTGAATTCATCTTTGAAAAATCCAAGAACTTAGGTATCTAAATGAAATCATTTGGAGGGTGTTATGGGCTGGACTCAAGCCCACTCTACACCTCGGCCCAACCCAAGCAAACCCTAGAGCCGGGCTATATAAGGCAGGTAGGTGGAGCAACAAGGTACACAATCTAAACCTAATCATTGGATATCACACACACACCTTGGAGGCAAACGCCTAGGTCAGTGTCAGTGATCCACATTCCTCCCAGATACCTAATCTATAGATATCCAGAGAGGAACATCTGAATCCGAGATCAATCATCCAACCTACGTTGGACACATCTGCCACAGGCAGAACAGAGGGCTTTCTTGATGTACATCTTCCATCTATTTGATTCTGCTACTATAACCACATAGTGTAATGTTATTGTTTGCAGGGATCTATCTGTTCTGCCTGTTGGCAGATGTGTCCAACGTAGGTTGGATGATTAATCTCGGATTCGGATGTTTCTCTCTAGATATCTATAGATTAGGTATCTGGGAGGAACGTGGATCACTGACACTGACCTAGGCGTCTGCCTTCAAGGTGTGTGTGTGATCTCCAGTGACTAGGATTAGAAAATGTGTACCTTATTGCTCCACCTACCTGCCTTATATAGCCCGGCTCTAGGGTTTGCTTGGGTTGGGCCGAGGTGCAGCGTGGGCTCTGGGCCGAGGTGCAGCGTGGGCTTGAGTCCAGCCCATAACACTATCATTTTTTCATAAACATAGCATACAACTGGCGCGTCAATACCTATCTGCTGGTTCACCATTTACCTCTTTTTTATTAAAGCTTTATTTTGTTTATTAGGTTCTAGCTTTGTGCACAATGATGCCACTTTCACTAAACTGAGTTCTTCCCATACAAACATCTTCGCCTCCTCTCAAAATGATATATGCATTCCCTTAACAATTCTCGATAGACCCAATCCTCCGAATTTACTTAAACAACAAAATATTTTTTTCAGTATTCAAATTTTACCAAAAATATTGCAAACATTTGGTGGTGTCTGACGACAATGGCTATTGAAGAGAATAGGGATATTTTAGTCTTAAAATTGCTAAGTATGCTTAACTGTTCTAATGTGATAGATGAGGGAGGTTAATTGTCTCAACTAAAAGTGTTGGGTGGTTTTTTAAATCCATTAATAATAGGGTGGTTTTATGTAATTTTCCCTAAAAATTGAGAATGGATATTCTTATGTTTTATTTTAACATAATTATATTATGTGGGAATATCTTAGCTATCTATAAATTTAATAATAAATCAACTATCAACATTATGTTAAAAATTAAAATGATTATTAATAATTAGATTTGTCATTAAGGCTAATCAAAGTTCTATTCAACCCTAACATACGGTAACTTTGATGTGTTCTTAAAAATTATAAATGATTATGATTCTTACATGACTTGAAGATCTCTACGATGATATTTTTTCTCCTTCATTGCTGCCTTAGCTGAGGTTATCGAGGTTTTCATATCCTCCGCAGATTTGGTGAATTTTGCATTAAGGGCCATAACCTTGGCTTCCAAGTCATTTTTCTCTTTGTAAAGTTCCTCCACTATGAGAGATAGCATCGTGCTTGAGAAACTGGACGACTCGAAGCTCAGATGAGCTGCCGAATTGACTGAATCAAAAAGGTTGACTTAAAGGCCTCCTCCATTCGGTTCAGAACAGCCAACATATCGGCTTTGAGCGGGGAGCTCTCGATCCACTGGGGAGGTGGACTCACCACGACTCGTAGACCGCCCGAGACCCCTTTCTTCCAAAGTTACCCGAGTTCGACGTCCCCAAACTTCTGCTTAGAAGGCGGAGGTAGGGGAACTTGCTGGGCTATCATGACCTCGATGGACGAGTTGCTTTCTTGAATCTCAAGCCTACACTTCTTCTACTTAATAGGGTCGGTCGTAGTCGACTTCCCCTTGCTAGAGTCCTTCTTGATGAATTTTAAGTATGCAGGGGCCGTTAAGTATGCTGCAAAAAGAAAGGAAATCATGAAGCACAAAAATCAAGGAATCCCATAAGCCCGGTTTAAGCCGAAGAAACATACTGAACTCAGTATGCAAATCTGTAACACCCTGTGTATACCCGGTGTTCTGCCTGGGGCAGATGTGTCGAATCTAGGTTGGATGATTGATCTCGGATTCAAGTGTTTCTCTCTGGATATCTATGAATTAGGTATCTAGGGGAATCATCGATCACTGTCACTGACCAAGGCTTTCGCCACCATAGGGTGTGTGTGAGTGATGCTTCATCAGTAGGGTTAGATTCTGCGTACCTTGTTACTCCACCTACCTTTATATAGCGCGGTTCTACGTTTTGCCAGGGTTGGTCCGAGATGGATGGGCCGAGATGGATAGTGGGCCTTGGTCCAGCCCATAACAGTTGCCCCCCAGCTCGGTAGGCTGAGTTATCAGGGTGCCGAGCTGCGTTGTTCGTCTGCTTCTGGTTCTAAAGTCAGTGTATGAGCATTCATAACGCGCATTCCTAGTGTCTCTTCGTCTTGTGGTGACTATCCACGTGTCTTACATCATCATAATACGTACCATCACCCATTTCCTGCGCCGCCCTAGCATTTAATGCGACTGTGCAGATATCAATCATTTGTCCTGTCAGGTGCTTTTACCCTTTTGCCCCTGCCTTTTCATTTTTCGCGGGTCATAACCTTTGAACTTCTCCTCTTCCTCCTATTTCACTGCCATTCTCCACCTTCTTCATTTTTCTGCTTCTATTGCTGGTGCTGGCGATTTATTGCGTTGTACCGTGTTTCAAGTCTTCCTGCTAAGTATCAACCCTCTCCGTGGAGTTACTTCGTATTAATCACTTTGCAGGTATGGCTTTGGCTTTTATTTCTTTGTTCTTCGCCGTTGCTACTGTTTGTGCTTCTGCTTTGTTGTTTTTCTTGTTTCTTCAAACTCGCATTCGTCCCTTGTATTTTCGGTTTCCTTATCGCCCTTGGTTACTTAGGTATATTTACTGTTCTTACTTGAAAAAGTTCCCAGTATGAATGAGAATGAGGGAACTTCTTATGGATATAGGAGGGCCACCTGCCCTCGCATTTTTGGCCGGAGTGATGAGATTCTGGCAGAGGAAGAGGCTATGACTGCTGAGGAGGAGACGACTCGGAACCATGGTTACTCTTCTGGTCCAGGACGTCGGCCACCGACTTCCGTCCCCGGACGTCGTCCTCCAACTGTTGGCCTTGGACGTCGTCCCTCAGCGCGATCCCGGCCTTCTAGCCGAGGACGATCTCGGTCCAACAGGCGAGGTCGGTCTCGAGATTCTAATCGTGCTGCGGCTTACCCGTTTGCGAGTTCCAACCCTGTCTCAGATAGTAGACATAGGCCCCACTCCCTTATTACTGGCCAACGAAATGTCGTTGCCGTAAGTCAATCCCTTGTCCAACCCATGTTACCTGCTCCTTCTTCTCGGAACCCAAATCCGTGCTTCAACTGTGTTTATCTCAGCGCACAATTTATCGGAAATGGCAACGATTTCATGGCGAACTTAGTCCTGGGCAGTTGCTCTCACGACCCTGGACTTAAAACTTCTGTTCTTATGACTTCTTCAGACAGCTCTTCCAGTTCTTCACACTGTAGTTTATTTAACTCAGGTGCGTGTATTTGCTACTTTTGTTTTTTAATCACCCATTTTGCTGTTCTAGGTTCTTATGGAGTCCCCTTCTGCAGAACTCAATGTGGAGACTACATCTTCTAACCTGGAACTGGAAGCCGACGTTGTAGCGGTTGAAGAGGGTTCTGCCCCTGTGGGTGCCAGCCTGCGCAGGCAATTCCCCTGGGTTACCCAGGAGGTTCTTAGCTTCAGGTCCTCCATGACCACTGAAGTGATATCCGGGTTGCCCATTGGGAACCCGGTAGGTTTTAATACATTCTGCCTAGCCGAGGATGAACCGGTGTGCTCGGGGCGGAACCCGCAGGAGCCCCCTTTTTTCTTTTTCTACCGAGATTTGATCACAAAAATCGGCATTCGCTTTCCTTTCTCCCCCTTCATAATATGCCTTCTAAACCATTTTTTTCTGGCTCCGACCCAAATTCACCCCAATGGATGGGCATACATTGTTGCTTTCGAGCAGCTCTGCTTATCCTTGTCGGTGAATTGTTCTGTCGCCCTGTTTATGTATTTTTTTAATATTTATACCCCACGCTCCGGTTCTGAACCTCCCAAGTTAAAGGGTTGGGCCAGCATCCGGGGTCGCATCAGTAAGCCCTCCAGGAGATTGTTTTCCGTATACAGCGACTCCTTCAAAAATTTTAAGGGCGCGTATTTCAAGGTCGTGGCCGAGGTCGGTGAGAGACCCTGGTTTGTTGGGGAAAAAGATGAGGGAAAATTCCCACTATACTGGTCCCACGAGCACTACCTCCGTAAGCCGGCTGACTACAAGCTTGCCTTGTCCGCCGAGGAAAAGATCAGTGTTAAGACCTTGCTAACCCATATTCGTACCCAAGGTCATATGAGTGCTGCTTCCTTGGTTGCCAAATCCTGTGTTGCAAGTGATCAGCCCAGTACGCTTTTCAACATTTGTTTTTTTTTTTATTTGCCATTTTGATTCTGCTACATGTACTCTCTATTTCCTTGGTTTTGCTGGTGACCTTGTTCCTTATTGTTTCACTTGCCAGGCTCGACAATGAACCCCAACGCGGATGATGTGCCGGATTACTGCCGGGCCCTACGGGGTAAAGGTGTAGCCCGTCCTCCTCCAGCAAAGAAGGCGAAGGTTGCTGCCCCTTCTCCAGGTGCTGGTTCATCCAACCCCGACACCCATCGTGGCATATCCATCCTGGATCTGACGCACGATGGTGAGAATTGGCTGGATGGGGAGCCAGAAGAGACCCCTTTCATTACTGGTGGTGGTACGACCCGGGCTGTAGTGTCCGTCGATAGAGGCAGCGCCCCACCCTCCCCCCTACCTGCTGGTTTGAGGAGGGGTTCTCTCTGGGAGATGGGAGTCACTACCGAGCTGCGTGGTGTGACTCGCGCTCCTCCCTCTTTCTATGGCTCTCCCCCACCGTCCAAGGCTGAGGCTGAAGAACTTCAGAAAGCCGAGCTGTACCTGTTCAAGGCGGCTTCGCTGATGAAACCATATTCTATTATGCTGGAGAAGCACTCCGAGGTGGTAGCCGAGAAGGATACCCTGAAGAGTGAAAAGATCATCATGCAAGGCAATCTTGACCAGCTACGGCAAGAGAATCAGACTTTGAAGTCTGACGCGGCCGAGCTAAATCTGTCTCTGCAGCGTTCTGAAGCCGATCTGAAAGCTATCTCGGACTCCTTTGGTCTGGAGGGTGGGAAGGATACCATAATTAATTTTTTCAAGACCAAGTTATCCATGCTATCCGATGCGGAGGCAAAGCATAGGGAAATGGCTTCACAGCTGGAACAGATGAGGGTGCAGCAGGAAGAACTGCAGGCTGACTATGATCAAAGTCAGGCTGCACTTGAGAAAGCCGTTGGTTCCGCCTTCAATAATGCTGTGAACCAGGTAAAATATTTCAACCCTGAAGTGCCCCTCAGCCTGGATCAGCTGGATTGCTTTGGCTACGTCAGTGGTGGTGTATTCTACTCCTCAGCCGAGGAACCCAACGCAGCAGATGGCGAGGATGTCGTGCCCAGCCCGGAGATTGAAGCTGCAAATCGGCAGTTGGATACCGATATCCAGCCAGTTTTGAGGGGGGATACCCCATAATTTGTAATCTGTTGCTGATATTCCGGCTGTATGCTGTAAAAACATTTTTTGCGCTAACTTGTTATTAATTCAAGAATTAGAATTAATTGTGTAGCTTGTATATGCTTTATTTGCAATATCCGTCTCGTATATTTCGAGTTTCGAATTTTCGTTTTGGCTGGGAGAATGTGCGAGGGCGTCCCCTTGGCACATTACCCCTTTTTTCATAATTGAGACGAGGTTAGCACTCTCGACCTTGCCCTTTAGGCAAGGCGGGTTCAAACACCCCGGCCTATTTTTTCATTCGCGAGTCTCAGAACTCCCAATTTAAGAATGGGTTCATATAGCTCGGATTCAATTTGTAGACGAACGCTCAACCGAGCTTTTTCCGCGCGGCGGGTTCGATTCCTTATCTCGGGCTAGAACACTCGGCCTTTGCCTATTTGGCAGGCTGGGTTCCAACAACTCTCGGATTATTCCGGATTACGACGAGTTTATTTTTTTTTCTTTTTGGGAGACGCACATCTCTGCCGTTTAGGCAGGATGGGTTTCAAAACGTCGGATGTCGAAGATTTTAAGCCTCTAATCCTGCTTTTAAGTCAGGTCGGCTCTATCATTCCGGATTACGACGAGTGTGAGATATTGGGCCTTGTTAGGCATTGGTTCCCATACGTCGGATTGTGTATGCATTGCATAAATTGCCAAAGTCGGAAATTACAATCTTGTAAATAACGAAAATGAGATTGCATATTTGCAATTTATTGAATTACAAAGCCAGAAAAGAAACTATCCTTTTTGTTTTTTCATAAGCAAGATATTCAACTTAACTGTAATACTTTTTCAACTTATCTGCATTCCATGTTCTTCCCACATGCTTCCCTTGCAAAGTTTCTAACACGTAAGCTCCTTTGGAAAGTTTAGTTTTGACTCTGAAAGGCCCTTCCCATCTTGGAGCTAACTTCCCTTGTGAAGCGTTCCGTCCTCCTATGTCCGCCCTGCGTAAGACTAATTCTTTTGCTTCAAATGACCGTGGTCTCACTTTTTTATTGAATCGGTTAGCTACAAGTTGCTTGGCCACATAGTTTCTGCAGTATGCCATAGTCCGGATCTCCTCAATCAGGTCTAGCTCGACTGCCATCTTATCATTGTTGTCCTTTTCTGTTTGCGCGAGAGTTTGAACCCTTCTCCAAGATGGTTCCCCTAGCTCCACTGGAATCATAGCTTCACACCCATATGTTAATTTGAAGGGGGACTCGCCCACAGAGGTTTGAACCGTGGTTCTATAGCCCCATAGCACGTAATAGAGCTCTTCTACCCACTTACCTTTAGCGGATTGTTCCATACGTCGGCGTAATCCTTCAACTATAATTTTATTAGCCGCTTCAGCCTGACCATTTGTCTGAGGGTGTTCCACCGAAGCAAATCTGTGTCGGATATGAAACCCGGTCAGAAGGTTTTGAAACCCTTTGCTGGTGAACTGGGTTCCATTATCCGTTACAATTTCAGCTGGGATCCCAAAACGGCATATTACGTTTCTCTCTAAGAAACGCTGTATTCGGGCCGAAGTGATGGTAGCAATTGGTTCAGCTTCAATCCACTTGGTGAAGTAATCAACTGCGACTATTAGCCACTTAAGCTGACCTTCTGCTGCCGTAAACGGGCCCAATATGTCCATTCCCCATTTGTAAAATGGCCATGGAGCCGTGATAAAACTCAGCTCCTCAGGTGGAGCCAAAAGGTTTTTGCCATGCCTTTGGCATTCGTCGCACCGTTGTACGTGATCCTTCGCATCTTTCGCCATGGATGGCCAAAAGTAGCCGGCACGAAGTGCCTTCCGAGCTAGGGCTTTCCCGCCGACGTGCTGGCCGTTAATCCCTTCATGTATCTCGGATAGAACATATTGTGCTCTATCCGAGTTTATACATTTTAACAAGGGAGAGGAGATCCCCTTTTTATACAATTGCCCTTCAAGCATGGTATATGATGCTGCATCTCGGATGAGTTTTTTGGCTGCTGCTTTTTCTTCAGGCAAAACACCCCTTTCAAGGTATGTAATGAGATTGCTACGCCAATCATCTATCTGCGAGATTTGCATCATGCAGGTTGGCTCGGGAATATTCTGCTCTATCACGGTTCTGTAGTTGCCCCATCCTTTTGTACTGGCTAGCTTGGATAATATATCCGCCCTGCTGTTTGCGTTTCTTGGGATGTGGCTGATTTCAACTTCCTCGAAATGTGCCATTATCTGTTTGGCGTGTTCCAGATATTTTACCAACAGGGGTCCTCTTGCCTGATAATTACCTTCGATCTGTGAAGTGACCAGCTGGGAGTCACTACAAATTCTAATTTTTCGGGCTCCAAGCTCCTTAGCCTGAAGGAGGCCGGCTATGAAAGCTTCATACTCCGCCTGATTGTTAGAGGTCTCGAAATCCATTTTCATGGAATATTCCACTGCCACTCCATCTGGATTTTCTATTATGACTCCGGCCCCACTTCCCTTTGAATTGGAAGATCCATCCACGTATATGGTCCACTTATCCGGATCGTCAGAAGAGATGTGCGGTGCCGAGGTTAGTTCTCGGACAAAGTCGGCCAGAGCTTGCGATTTGATCGCCTTGCGATTTTCAAATGTTATATCGAATGCGGATAACTCTATTGCCCAGCTCATCATTCTGCCTGCTAAGTCGGGCTTATGTAATACCTGTCGGATTGGAAAATCTGACCGAACCAGGATCTTGTGGGCTTGAAAGTATGCCCGAAGTCTACGAGCTGAGGTAAGGAGTGCAAAAGCTATTTTTTCCAACCGTTGATACCGCAGTTCTGCCCCCTGCAAGAGCCGGCTTACAAAATAGATCGGTTGCTGACCTTCGTCGTCTTCTCGTACCAGAACCGAGCTAACAGCCAGGTCCCCAACTGACAAGTATAAGATCAAAGTTTCTTGTTCTTTAGGTTTGGCCAATATGGGGGGGAGGCTAACCTTCTTTTAATTTCTTGGAAAGCAACTTCACAGTCTGCGTTCCATCCGTACTGCACCTCCTTTCGTAGTAGCTTAAAGAATGGCAGAGCTGTTTCCGCCGACCGGGGTAAGAAACGGGTGAGAGAAGCCAGCCTCCCAGTCAACTGTTGTATTTCTTTTTTATTTTTCGGTGCCGTCATCTGTAACACGGCTCCACATTTATCCGGGTTGGCTTCTATACCCCGGTGGGTTAGCATGAAGCCCAGAAATTTTCCTGCAAAAACTCCAAAAGCACATTTTGCTGGATTCAAACGGATGCGGTGCTGTCGTAATTTGCTGAATGTTTGCTCTAGATCCTGAATATGTGTTGCCATGCCAGCTGACTTGACGATCATGTCATCAATATACACCTCCACATTTTTGCCTAGCTGATCCGAGAAAACCTGATTCATCATCCTTTGATACGTGGCTCCCGAGTTTTTCAACCCGAAAGGCATGACGTTGTAACAGTAATTTGCTTTTTCTGCAATAAATGCAGTTTTCTCCTGGTCGTCAGGGTGTAGCGGGATTTGATTGTATCCTGAGTAAGCATCCATAAAAGACAAAATATGGAACCCAGACGAGCTGTCAACCAGCTGATCAATGTTAGGCATTGGGTATGCATCCTTTGGACATACCTTATTTAGGTCTGTGTAGTCCGTGCACACTCTCCATTTCCCGCTTGGCTTCTTAACCATCACTACATTAGACAACCAAGTCGTATACTGTATTTCCCGAATGAACCCTGCTTCCAGTAACTCTTTCACATGATCTTCTAAGACCTGACGACGTTCTGAGCTGAGATTCCTTTTCTTCTGGGCTACCGGCTTTGACCCCGGATACACAGATAGCTTATGGCAGCAGAAGGCGGGGTCAACCCCCGGGATGTCTGATGACCTCCAAGCGAAGACATCGTGGTTACGATCAAGGCAAGCAGCTAGGCAACGTTTGTCATCCGGTTTCAAGTCTTTGCCGATCTTGGTGACCTGTCCTGGTTCTCCAATGTTTATTTCCTCTAGTTCGCCTTCCGGTTCTGGTCGTGGCATCTGTTCTTCATCTCGCATATCGAAATCGACCATGTGAACCGACCTGTGTGGTGTTGGATTGTGGCCGGGCTGCCTGGTTGCAGCGGAAGTACTGGGGTCCCTCGTTACCATGCGGACAGATCTGAAATAGCAGTCCCGAGATTCTTTCTGGTCTCCAGCTATGGTGAGCACCGTACCCTGCTTGGAGATCATTTTGAGCTTTTGGTGTTTGGTTGAGATCAACATATCCCAATCGTGAATGGTTGGCCTTCCCAGAATCATATTATATTCGGAAGGAAAGTCAGCCACAATAAACCTCACCCTCTCGGATCTGTATGCCTCCTTGGTGCCTAATGTCAGCCTTAAATCAATGTACCCTTTGGGGATGGTGTCTTGCCCATTAAATGCAATTAAAGCCGTGTTACAAGGCTTCAGATCTTCCTCATCTAGGTTCATCTTTTTGAAGGCCTGCCATAGAATTACATCAGCGCAACTCCCATTATCCAAAAAGATTTTCTTGACCCTGCAATTCATCAATGTTCCGGTGATGACCAAACCATCTACATGGCCTGGTATCACATCTTCCAGTTCTTTCCTTGTGAAATACAGTAACGGTGGTTCTGGCTCTTCTTCTTTGAACTTAGGACGTTCTCTGATGGAGAGTACCTCCCTAAGGTATTTTCTTCGGGCATTCATAGTGTCTCCACCACCACCAAAAGCGCCACTGATAACATTGCACTCGAATTCCGGTTCCTGGAACTCCTCGTCGTCGCGAGCTTGTTTTTTGTCGCGA
This sequence comes from Gastrolobium villosum, assembly GCA_032173675.1. Lineage (NCBI taxonomy): Eukaryota > Viridiplantae > Streptophyta > Magnoliopsida > Fabales > Fabaceae > Gastrolobium > Gastrolobium villosum. The sequence goes on from JAVKPL010011124.1 coordinate 113,611, forward strand.
CTCTCGTCTTTGAACTTCTTATCATTGGACTGGTTAACAAACTTGCCTCCTCTTCTCTTCCGATTCCTCCATCCCTGAGTGCGGATGAGGTACTGACGCAACTTTCCTTCTCGAATATATTTTTCAATGGCATCACGAAGATCCCAACATTCGTCCGTGGAGTCACAATATCGGGATTGGTCCAGGCCGGCCGGATGTTGTAATGGTCGGGGTTTCTCCACCGCCTTCATTTCTGTGGAAGCCACCTCGCGCCAGATCTGCGACCGGGGAGCATTCAATGGGGCGTATTTCTCATATCGCCCTCGGGCTGGAAACCACTCTTATGGCTTTTTCCCCCGTAAGTCCCCCGGCTTTCGGGGCTTTTTCCCCCGGATGATACTTCTGGTCAACATTCTGGATGAAAACCATGTTTGTGCCGCCCCGGTCAGTGTTGTTGCAAAAAGTCTAGTAATCAGAGGCTCTTCTATACCTTTGATATACATAGCTGTGTCAAACGCATCCAGATGCACCTGCGGATCCTGTGTGCCATCATATTTGACCAACTCGGATAGGTTTAGATTGTCTGGATAGGGAGCCTCCACTATTTCGTTTGAGAAGGGGCTATCATTGTATAGCCCCCTATTGTACTTCCACCTGTATACTCCCGCAACGTCATCCGGGTTACGGATCCTGGGTGAATGTTGCCGGGGTCGGTGCGTTTCAGCCGCGTTGTCATCCGCTTGCATATCCTGTGCGCCAAGCGCCTAGGCATCTGAGGTATCTGGTGATGAGCCAGCATCTGAGGTATCTGGTG
>JAVKPL010011125.1:0-2500 GCA_032173675.1 Gastrolobium villosum
GCACGAAGAAGATTAGGCACAAATTGACTGATAAGTTGAATTTTCATGTCAGTAATAAAAAAATGACATTTTTAATATCAGGAAGTCACGGAGCAAATTTCATAAACACAGTTGAAGAAGAAGTTTGCTGACCATTAGAAATATCACGAAGAGGCTGTCTACAACTGCTACCACCACTATGCATATTGGTAATTTCAGAAAGACTGCGCATTGAAAACAACAAAAAGTAAATTGGTATGATGATGTCCAATAACTATAAGGAGTAAAGATTATTCACTTTGGTTTTTGGTAAATTAACATTTGAGGGTAATTTTGATTACAAAAAAAAAAAAATTAACATTTGAGGGAGACAACTTTACGTTCCAAAATTGGAGGGAGAAGCAGCAGAAATATCTTCTTGACAATATGAATAATAACAATTAGACCATAGATACAAAGTCTATGAGAAATATGAATAATAAAATTAAGATGAGAATATAATGCAGAATAATAATTTAGTCATACCCATTTCTGTTGATAAAATAAAAGCAACAAACATGGTAAAAAAAAAGACCGACTATGATGCTAAATAACCAAGAAATTAAAAGATAATGTAAACATAAAAAAGAACATTTTTGTTATTACCATCAGAAGTATCACGAATACACTGTCTACTGCATGTGCAATCGTTCCCCACATTAGTTACTTGAGAAATGTTAAATAGTATACAAAATAAAATTAAAACGTTAAATAATAATAACACACATGCTATTCTTACTGATAATTTTGCTGCACAAGAAAAAACGATAAAGAGAACTTGCCTGGGAAAAGGAGAAGCAGAAAATGTAGGAACATTTTCTACACAATAACGAAAAAAAAAATCAGATGGTAATATACTTCAACAAAGAAAACTTGCATATTGTTTCTGCCGTACCTTTCAATGCAAACCTTTCATGACTGTGCTGTCTCTTTCGTGAAGTAGTTTTCATTGCTGATAGATTACTATTCATTATGGGATGCAAAGGAAATAAACAAACGCATCAGATGGGATATTGGATGTCATACCAGCGCAACAGTAAATGATTTCTAACAGTATCAATCCAAACAAATATCAACGTTTATTGGCATTTATTAATTTGTTTACAAATTTAAAAGTCCATCACACTAATTCGAAATTCAGGGGAGCATTAAAAATAACTTCAAACGAAACGTCAAGCAATTACTAATAATGAAATTAATTGTTATAAATTGGTATAACGGGGAATTTTAAATGACATCCCTAAACTGAAACACGTTGTACTAAAGAAATTCACACATTTGGCAAAAAGAAAAAGTAAAGCTGATAACAAAATATTAAAAGGAATTTTTTTTGCAAACTTTGGTAAAAATGAAGAAGCGAAGTTGATATCAAAATATTAAAAAATAAATATTAAGGCCTTGGTACACTGTCAAAGTTCAACACATGATAATATGCCACAGAATAAGGAAAATGCCAATAGCTCCTCATTACAAAAAAAAATCTACCGTTTTTATTGGCATTTATTAATTTGTTTAAAAAATTAAAGGTCCAACACACTAATTCAAAATTCAGGGGAGCATTAAAAATAACTTCACACGAAACGTCAAGCAATTACTAATAATGAAATTAATTGTTATCAATTTGTATCATGGGGAATTTCAAATGACATCCCTAAAATTGAAATGATATCAAAATATTAAAAAATAAATATTAAGGCCTTGGTACACTGTCAAAGTTCAACACATGATAATATGCCACAGAATAAGGAAAATGCCAATAGCTCCTCGTTACAAAAAAAAATCTACCGTTTTTATTGGCATTTATTAATTTGTTTAAAAATTTAAAGGTCCAACACACTAATTCAAAATTCAGGGGAGCATTAAAAATAACTTCACACGAAACGTCAAGCAATTACTAATAATGAAATTCATTGTTATCAATTTGTATCATGGGGAATTTCAAATGACATCCCTAAAATTGAAATGATATCAAAATATTAAAAAATAAATATTAAGGCCTTGGTACACTGTCAAAGTTCAACACATGATAATATGCCACAGAATAAGGAAAATGCCAATAGCTCCTCGTTACAAAAAAAATCTACCGTTTTTATTGGCATTTGTTAATTTGTTTAAAAATTTAAAGGTCCAACACACTAATTCAGAATTCAGGAGAGCATTAAAAATAACTTCACACGAAACGTCAAGTAATTACTAATAATGAAATTAATTGTTATCAATTTGTATCATGGGGAATTTCAAATGACATCCCTAAAATTGAAATGATATCAAAATATTAAAAAATAAATATTAAGGCCTTGGTACACTGTCAAAGTTCAACACATGATAATATGCCACAGAATAAGGAAAATGTCAATAGCTCCTCGTTACAAAAAATCGACCAATCTACCGTTTTTATTGGCATTTATTAATTTGTTTACAAATTTAAAAGTCCATCACACTAATTCGAAATTCAGGGGAGCATTAAAAATAACTTCAAACG
>JAVKPL010011125.1:7500-114489 GCA_032173675.1 Gastrolobium villosum
GAAAAAGAATTCCGTCGAAAACTTTTGAAAAAAAGGAAAAGGAAAATAAAATAAATATTGTGGACTTTTCGACGGAATTTCGATTCCGTCGAAGATCTTCGACGGAAAAGGAATTCCGTCGAAAACGTTTGCAAAAAATTAAAAGGAAAAGAAATTAAATATTGTGGACTTTTCGACGGAATTTCGATTCCGTCGAAGATCTTCGACGGAAAAGGAATTCCGTCGAAAACTTTTGAAAAAAAGAAAAAGGAAAAGAAATTAAATATTGTGGACTTTTCGACGGAATTTCGATTCCGTCGAAGATCTTCGACGGAAAAGGAATTCCGTCGAAAACTTTGGAAAAAAAGAAAAAGGAATTCCGTCAATATCACCCGCTCGTTTTCATTCCCAAATGTGATTCCCTCCATTCCAAATTTTTTTTTAAATGAAACAGCTTAAATGTTAGGTTAACATTTGATTTCCCCAACCGTCTAGCTGGAGGAGGTTGCTGTCACAACAGGTGAAGAGGACGAAGATGCGTTGTTTTGTGAGGAGAAGAAAAAAAAGATGGGTTTTTTAGTTGAAAGAAGCTTTGAAGACTCTATGTGGTAGAAATACTTATGAGGTTGATTTTCGTCCTCTCCTCTTATTTTTCGCTTTTATTTTCATCCTTAGGGTTTAACCGTATTTTTTTTCTTTGATTGTAGCAAATCGAAGCTTTACCGGTTCGACAAGGAAGGGCTTTGGTCCCCTGAGGAAGATGAGAAACTCATCAGATACATTACCACTCATGGCTATGGCTGTTGGAGTGAAGTTCCAGAGAAAACTGGTCAATTTTTTTTTTAGTTATTTTTTATCAACTCCCCTTTCTTCCTTGTTGATAATAATAGCTAGTACCGACCTCAATTTTACAAGTCTTTTATGTGGGTTTCAACGCTTCAAAGGTGTGGCAAGAGTTGTCCTTTGAGATGGATTAATTATTTGAGACCTGATATTAGAAGAGGCAGGTTTACACCTGAGGAGGAGAAACTAATTATAAGCCTTCATGGGGTCGTAGGCAACAGGTTTGAATTGCACAACCTTCGATTTAGCTCTTCCCCTTGTTTGTTCTTCTTACAGTTACTGTCTTTTTGTCTAACATATATTCCTCTTTTTATCCTGTGGCTACAGCCTAAATTTAGTTAAGTCAAGTTCAATAACTCTCAGCCAAAAAAAAAAAAAAAAGTTCTATAGCTTTCAAGCCGACCAGCTCCAAATTAAATCTACATGTGTTTGAATTTTGTGAAGTATGAAATTAATACAAGATATATATGTGTCTGAATTTTGTGAAGTATGGAATTAATACAAAAAAGTTCTATGGTGCAGGGAAGTTTGATAATTTCAACAGTGGAAAGAGCGCAGCTTTATTAACTTTATGGTTTGTCTTGTGTTGGTAGAGGATTAATGGGATACCTTGGAAACAAGGTAAATTTGAAAATTCCTTTTAATAGTAGAGTTTATAATGAATTGGGAGAAGGCAATCTCATTCTCTAACAATATTTCTTTTTTATTTCCCTAATAGATTGATTAGTTGTTGTTGATCTCATATATTAATATTGCAATGTACAGAGGGACATAGAGGCAAGAATATTAATGGGGAGGGGCCAAAACCTTGTGGATATGGGCAAGGAGAAAGGGATATCAAATTCTCCATTGTTTTCCTCTTCCACAAAAGGGTTCAAGGACAAGAGCAACCAACAACATCATGCCCTCTTGGCTCTTCAAGAGCATTTCTGGTATGTATTAAATTCATCCTACTGTACCAAATTAATTTTGCTTTCAACCAAATAAAACTTCATTTTACCACGTATGAGTCATATCTTTTGGATTCTGTTTGTGATGAATGAGATTGTAGTGTAGTGAAGGGTAGATATTAAATAGTTCAATTAGAGGTGGGAAGGAAAATATGATCATCATATGATATTTAATAAATAATTGGCTGTAAAATTCTTTTTTTATTGGTTACGAAAGAAGGTGAAGAAATCTGAATTTAATGGTATTACATACAAGTTGTGTTGATTAGTAGCAACCCTTTTAAGCAATCATCAATGGAAGTAAAGGATGAAGAAGAATCTAATATAACCACCCATTAAGATATATTAAAAATGGTACTTTTTTTTACTTCGACCATAATTAATAGGGACACTATCTTTTTTTTATGCCTCGAAAATTTTCGTTTTTGTTATGTATTTTTTAAATCAAAAAGTATTGGCATTGCTCATTAGTTTCTTCGTAACAAAGAAGTTAGTTTAATAATTCGTAACGTTGAGGGGTATCTATTAAATTATGAGATTTGTTTGACGGTTGTTTAGATTAAAAACTAGTTGGATAAATTATCTTTCGGTGTTATTGTCAAAGGTGTTACTGGAATCAATTGTTTCTATGCTTATGGTACCAATTTGTATGCTAAATTTGAGAGTTAAGTGTGTCCTTACAAGTTTCATCAATTCTTATAGCGTATACAATGATATTGGCTGTGGACTTATAAGTTTGGTTTAGTACTGAACATAATTGTTTAAGACAAAGAACTTAGCTTTGCTTACAAGCATAACTTGTGTACATAAATTTAAATTCAGGGTGCATTAATTTTGGTGTCAATTCTTTTACTTTGAATAATCATACCCGATACCTGTGGATAGCTAAGTTGGATTAACTGTGCACATACATGTTTAACTTTCATAATGAGTGTAAATCCATGTACATGAATATATATATATATATATATATATATATATATATATATATATATAACTTAATATATAAGTTTTATATATATATAGCTTTACGTAACTATATATATAGCACTTAATATATAAAAGTTATATATATAACTTTTATATATATATATATAGCTTTACGTAACTATATATATATATATATATAGCTTTACGTAACTTTTATATATATATATATATATATATATATATATATATATATATATATATATATATATATATATATATATATGACTAAGTTTGTGACTTCCATTGTCTGATTAGGAAACCCATAGAATGGATTCTGAAACCGTTCTCAAACAAAAAATAGCTTGGGCCTCTTATCTCAGTTCACAGGTGTGCTTTGGTATAATCAAATTGGAATGAATTTGATTTTGTATTTATGTCGTTGTTAGTCTTAATTCCTTAGTGCAATGAGTGGTTTTATACATATTTATTGGTTCAATTTGAAATCACTGCTTATTTTGGTTGAATTGTGAATGCTTATTCTTTAATCTCCTTGGCAGAAAGCATTTGGGTTTTTTGTCTTACTATTCTCAACTCTAATTAGATGCTATATTTCTGATTCTCAGTGTAATTAGAAAAACTAAAGTGAAATGATTTTAAGAGTTTTTTGTCTTACTATTTTCAACTCTAATTAAATGTTATATTGTCTTACTGTTTTTTTGTCTTACTATTGTTTGCTAGTTCTTTTTGACTAACGATCGTGGTAATCCCTTCTAATTAACTGCTGTTGATAATTTATAAAATAATTAACATATGTGTTTTAAATATTTTACATGCCTATAGGGTATAGTTGCACAGCAAGAGGAAATGGCTGCACAACAATAAGAAAGGGCTGCACAGCAAGAGAAAAGGGTTGAGCAGCAGGATAGTCTGATGGTTATGATGCAGAGGCAAATGGAAAAAATGGAGAAGCTTAAGCGAAGGCTTACCGAGGCATTATTAGATATTGAGGATGACGACAAGAATGACTTTTGTATCTTGTTTGGATGTATGGCATGGACTATTGTATATAGACTTTTTTGTACACAATTATATTAAAATCGTATAATTTTGATGTTATTTACTTTAATTATATTTGTTTATAAGATGCAAAACATAAATTGGTATTAATTTGTAGAGAGAAATCAAAAATAAAACCGATGGAAGAACAATTTTGTCAAAAATTGAGGCAATAGTTTTTGAAAGAATTTCATTCATTTCGAAAATCATTACAAGATTTTCGACGGAATTTCATTCATTTTCCGTCGAAAATTTTTGACGAAATTTATTTTCCGTCGAAAATCAATACAAGTTTTTTCGACGGAATTTCATTCATTTTCCGTCGAAGATCTTTCGACGGAATTTATTTTCCGTCGAAAATCATTACAAGATATTTCGACGGAATCTCATTCATTTTCCGTCGAAAATTTTTGACAGAATTTACTTTCCGTCGAAATTTTTCTACGGAAATTATTCTGTCGAAATTTTTCGACGGAAATAATTTCCGTCGAAATTTTTCGACAGAATCTCTAATTCCGTCGAAAAAATCATTACCCACGAAGAAATATTCGACGTCTTCATTTCCGTCGAAAATGAAGTTTTCGACGGAATTTTAACCATTTTCGACGGAATTTTTCCGTCGAAAAAAATGCGTTTTTTTAGTAGTGGTTGGGTCACTTTCTATTAAGACCTTTTCCTATTCGATATACAATCAAATTAAGTAAACGCCTAGATTTATTTATTTTCATTTTTTACATAAAAGTGTATACCTGCACGACCACGACGAGTGTTGTCCTCACTTAAACTAACTACACTCTTTCTTTTCCTCACAAAAAATTATGCATGGATAACACATAATTAAAGAGTAAAATTTCACCAAAAATAAAAAAGAGTAAAACAATAACGGCGACAGCTACATTTTACGTATATATGCTCTGTGGACTCCGTCACTGACGAATGTGGATGGGAAAAACAATGGCTTTTATCAAACAATGGCCGTATGAGCAAAGGTTTGAAGTGTTCTTTTCTACCTTTCATATATCTCTTTTCTTCTTTATCAGCTTCCTGTTTGTGTTTAAATTAATAAGAAGAACCAAATCCAAAACCAATCTAAATGTGCCTCCATCTCCACCAAAACTTCCAGTCATCAGAAATCTTCATCAATTAGGCACATTGCCACACCGCTCTCTGCGTGATCTCTCACTCAAATATGGTGATATGATGATGCTTCAGTTAGGGCTGATGAAGACTCCAACTCTGGTGGTTTCATCTGCAGATGTGGCCATGGAAATGATGAAAACTCATGAGCTAGCCTTTTCCAACCGACCCCAAAACACAGCTGCAAAAATCTTATTGTATGGATGTACGGACGTTGGTTTTGCCCACTACGGAGAAAACTGGAGACAAAAAAGAAAAATATGTGTGCTTGAACTTCTGAGCATGAAAAGAGTGCAATCATTTCGTCTCATCAGAGAAGAAGAAGTTGCAGAATTGGTGAATAAGCTACGTGAAGCAAGCTCGAGTGATGCATGGTATGTGAATCTTGTTGGGTTTAAACATTTAATAAAATTAAGTAATTAAAGAAAATAGAAAATGAAGAGTTTGTGGTGAAGGGTGTGTCCCTTAGGAAATTGTTAGTGGACAATTAATGTTTTATTTTTCCTAGGTAGTCATTATCATTTGCTAATGCTTTTAAATAGCACCATTAAACCATTGATTGTTAAGGCTTGGCTGAATCAATATACAAAGAGGTATATTCAGAGACTTGTTTGTTTGTTTGAGTGTTTGTGAGAAACACCATTAGAGGACCTATGAATTACAAATTGGTATCAGAGCTATGGAGAGTGTGACCACTTCCAGTATGCCGTTGCCCCGCCTGACAAAGGCGAATTATGTGAATTGGAGCATTCAGATGAAGGCTCTGCTCGGATCCCAGGATGCTTGGGAGGTTGTCCATGAAGGTTTTGCAGAACCTGCAACCACTGCAGGATTCTCAGCAGCTCAAACCAAGGCGTTGAAAGAGACGCGTGCGAAGGACAAGGCTGCCTTATACATGTTGTTCCGAGCTGTAGATGAGTCCAGATTTGAGAAGATAGCAAGTGCGGCGATGTCAAAGGAAGCGTGGGACATTTTGGAGAATGTCTATAAAGGAGCTAACCGAGTTAAGCAGGTCTGACTTCAAACTCTGCGTGACGAGTTGGAAGGAATGAAGATGAAAGATTCAGAGGGTGTATCCGATTTCATCACCCGTGTTCAAGCCGTGGTGAATCAGTTAAAGCAGAATGGAGAGGAATTATCTGAGACTAGAGTCGTTGAAAAAATTATGAGGTCACTGACCGACGACTTCGAAAATGTGATATGTGCAATTGAGGAGTCTAAGGACTTGGCTACGCTCTCTGTTGAAGAGCTAGCAGGTTCTCTTGAGGCGCATGAACAACGCGAGAAAAAGAAGAAGGAAGAGACACTGGAGCAAGCACTCTAAACAAAAGAAACAATTAAGGATGAAAATGCACTCTACTCTCAGAATGTCCGAGGTAGAGGTCGTGGACGAGGTGGACGCAGAAATGGCCGAGGTGGTCGAGGCCGAGGTCAGGAAGTGAAACATGAAGAAAGAGCTGAGACGAGTCAGCAAAACTGGAGAGGTAGAGGACGCGGTCGAGGTGGAAGAGGTCGGTGGTCGAACCAAAGTAATGTAGAATGTCATAAGTGTGGCAAGTATGGTCGCTACGGAAGAGATTGCAACTCGGAGAGATGCTACAGCTGTGGTCGAGTTGGGCATTTCGCTAAGGATTGCCAAGATGAAAGAAGGGTTGATGAGGCTTCAAATCTCACTGCAGAAGGAGAAATAAAAGATGGAGTTCTAATGTTAGCACATGGTGAAACTAGCTCGAAGGTTGAGACAGAGTGGTACTTGGATACTGGTGCCAGTAACCATATGTGTGGTTACAAAAATTTATTCAAAGAATTGAGAACGGTGGAAGCCGAACATGTCTCTTTTGGAGACGCGTCCAAAATTGATGTGAAAGGTCGTGGTACGATCTGCTTCTTGCAAAGGGATGGACGAGTTGGTACAATTCGGGATGTGTATTACGTGTCTGAGCTCAAAAGCAATATTCTGAGCATTAAACAGTTGATGGAGAAAGGTTACTCGGTTCTAATGACAGACCGAGTTCTGCTGTTGAAAGACAAACAAGGGCGTCTGATAGCCCGAGTTCAGATGAAGAAAAACAGAATGTACAAGCTGAGTTTAAGGAGCATGGAGATCGACTGTCCCATCATAGGCATGTCCCTGCCATCTTCAGGTTGATTGGCTACCCTCTGAAGTCTAAATTATGATTCTTAGACACAATATTTGATAACAATCTCAAATCTAAGGATGACCCATACTACCATACAAGGAAAGAGTGATATAGTATTTGATGACAACCTCAAATTTGAGGATGACCCATACTACCAAACAATGAGAGATTGTATCTAATGATTCATGTTGTGGGTGATATCATCGGAGAGAAATAACTAAGTTTTATGTTTAGAGAAATAATTAAGGGTTTTATTAATCTCATGTTAAAGGAGATAAGTTATCTCATGTCATAGATACAAACTTGTGGATCCCACCATCTGAAAAATAAAAAGAAAAGAAAAAGGTGACACAGTTATCGAAGGGTATGTAGGAGATAATTTTGTCACATGTGTGACATGAGAATAGTATTTCCCAATAATTAATACTATACTAAATACATCCTCGGTGCCACCATGGTATAAAAAAAATGCCTCCTAGAACATTGTGAAAAGAAAATTCACGTTACATTAAATAAAAATAAAATTGTAAGAAATCCAGGAGAATTTCTCTATAGACAGCATCAGATCTTTTCAAAACCAAGAGTTACCATTGCAGTGAAACATAAGACAAAGAAAGCTTGAGAGTTTTCCACTCAAAAACCATTATAAAATTAAATGAGCTGCCCCATTAAAAAGACCGGGATCAAGCTCTTCTTTGTATCCTCTGAAAACTCTATACCTACCAAGGTTCAATTCACTGTACAGACAAGTTCTCTTAGACAACTGAAAGCTCTCAAGATATACCAATTAACCTAAAAATCCCAAAATGAAGACCAGTAACATTTAGAGATGCAACCCATTGCAACTGCCATATACATATTCTGGCCTATAAGGTGGCTTTGTTGCTGTTCCATTTTGGTATGTTTTGACTGCTGAGATATCACTGCCTACTCCTTTTGAGATGCTATTATTATCACAATTTGAAGAGAGTTGTAAGACAGCATCCAGTTGTCCACATGCTGCTCCAATAAACCCTGCATTTGACATGATCATCAAACAATCAAGTCACATTCCAGAATCTAAAACTCTGTTTATCCTTGCATTTGACAAAGTGATTTTACTATTAACCCTTGCATACTCTCATTATGCTGTAGACTTATGGTCTCACAATTAAAAGTGTATCATCTGCTACTAAACACAATCAGTAACAAGAACAAATAAGGACTGCTCAAGCAGAAAACTAAGATTGCTTCTGGAAGGCATGCCTGATACTTTGGTATGAAAATGTCATTGTCAACAGCCCCATGTTTAGATTTGTTATAATATTTCCTTCTAAATACATATATTTTAATTCAAGGATAACTAGCACATAGCAGAATTGGCACTAGTGATGGTTACTTTAGCCTGTATTTTTTCTTCTTTCTGTTTTTGTGACTAGAATGAATCTTTGGTTTTGTATCAAAGTTGTGCTGTTGGTAATTCATGTAGTATGAAGCAAGTGTATCAAATAAATAGGATACTGCAAGGTAAACGGGCATGAGAATACATGAAAAGCAATTCTAAGAAACAGATAGAGCACCATGCGCTACATAATTACATCTCATTATCTTAAAAATTCATCTGGAATATTAAGATGATAAATTATAGTCAACTTTGGATATAAAAAGCAGACATGTATAAAAAAAGAAGTACCTAAGAACAACGGAGAAGGTTTCCATGGTCTTGATTTAAATTCAGGATGGAATTGAACACCAATAAAATAAGGATGATTGGGTAGCTCAAGAATCTGTTACATGAACAAACAAATAAACAATTCAGAAGTACAAAGCGTGCACTAATAATAATTCAAAAAGCTCCATGACAATGTCTATACCTCCATTCTTTGACCAGTTTCATCCTTCCCAGTAAAAGAAAGACCAGCATTTTCAAGACGAGCTACCAATTCAGGATTCACCTACATATATATGACAACATCATTTTCTGTTCCATTCAAATTTAAAAGATAATTTTATGCATGACAATGCAACATACCTCATATCTGTGCCGATGTCTCTCATCAATACAGCTTTTGCCGCCATATCTAAGAGGCAGGATCAAAAGGTTAGAAACCTAATAAACCTCATACATTAAGAAGTATATTTTAATCTATGTTAACATCAACTCAACAACACCACCTTTATCACAAATTAGTCAGGATACATGATCAATGAACCCAAATGAATAACAAGTAAAGATTGAGGGAAAATAAATAATGAAATTAAAAAAACAAAACAAAAAGTTGAAAACTGAAACTTAAAAGGTAAAAATACAAAACAAATAACAAATAAAGTGATAAAAAGATAGATAAGAGAAAAAAAAAAAAAACTAGATAAATAAAAGGGAAAAATATTATAGAGAGGAAATGAATTATACAACTAGATGCTTTCATGCCAAATAATTTATAGTGCAGTCATGCGCTGAAACACAAATCAGTACTCTCATATTACCCTGCATAAGAACAAAATGTGTCCTCAAAAAAATTGAATGGAATAATAATACTTACAATTTTGCAGATTTGCATTCCTTGACCTGGAAATATGTCCTCCTAGATCCAAGACGCATGGTGCCCCCCATATGTGTCTTTGAACCCTATACACCAAAGTTCAACGAAATCAGAAACAGAAAAATAAAAAAAGACACTTTCTTTCTAAATTATATTTTCTTAGCATTAGAATGAGATAAACACAACTATAGACACCTCAGGCATAAATATGACATAAGGACTTTTGGTATTTGGATCAAATTCAGTGCTATTAGCATCTTGTACACCAAGAACAGAACGTGCAAATTCTATGACAGCAATTTGCATTCCAAGACAAATGCCAAGGAATGGAATTCTGTTTTCACGTGCATATTTAGCTGCAATTATTTTTCCTTGCACTCCTCTATCCCCAAATCCTCCAGGAACAAGAACACCATCAGCACCCTGAAGGTAAATACAAGTTAGATAATAAACTTAGAAAGTTCATGGAACTAAAGAGAGAAGTTGATAACTGTAACAACTGGTTTATTTCAAAGAGTGTAAATGAAACCTTCAACAACTTCCATGCAGCCTTATAAGCATCAGGATTCTGCAACATTGAACAAGAACATATAGATGAAGTTGCTAATATGAAAAATAATTAAAAGATCTTGCCTGTAATGTAATGAATCAAAATCGATATTACCTCTTTCGCAGTTGCGTCTTCAAGGTTGCTTGCTGGAATCCAGTCCACAAAAAGTTTCTTTTGGCAATCAACAGAAGCATGCACTAAGGCCTGAAGTAAATATTAAAGGTGACAAACTCAGTCTAATGTCCTTAAGCTATATAATGTTCAGACATAGTGGAGATAAACTCTTACATGAGACGAAATTGAAGGCCAAAAAAAAAAACATAGGTACATGTACTTTATGAAGGAGACAGAAATTATAATACTAATGCAGTCATCAAGTTAAAGCTTACTCCACCTTTATAACAGAGAGGTAGGAATCTGAAAGGCATGTATATTTCCCCACTACGGCAATACGAACCTGCCATTTGTAAGAAACAAAATTATAACTATTGCCAATAATAATTGATAATATAATTAAGATTAGCTTTGGAATAGCGTCTCACTGGTTCATGAAGTAAATCACTAGCTTCAGCTCTACAAGTCCATTCCTCCAATTTAGGCTCTTGGGCTACACTGTATATACAATAAACCACCATTTACAAACCATCATTTCCACCTTCCAGAAAAATCGAAAAGGATTGAAAATTCTCTATATCGGTTAAGTCAAGTTCATCAAATAGAACAAATATTGAGTGAGTTTGGAAGACTAACCCATCAAGGTTCAGCACTTTAAATAATGCTTCATGGGCCTTCTGCTCCTATAGACCAGAAGAAGATAATTTGTAAGAAATGGTACCTACAAATAAGATTATTTGAGTTAAGAAGTTTTAGAGGAAAACTTACTCTTAAAAGCAAAGGAATGTGCCAGATGTTGGGAACATCATAAAGAGTAAGAATGTTTTCTGCCTGGAAATATGAAGCTTTAGTAGGAAAACTCTTGCAAAACATCGACAATCATTTAAAGTCATACACACCAAAATATAGTCATCCTTAAAATCTCATACCGGAAGTAGGCAAAATTGAGAGAGTTTTGCTTTTGCATTCTCAACCAGTACCTGATAAACAAATGAGTGTTAGAACCTTAAATTAAAAGTTTACAGTTAAGAACTGTATTATGCAAATATATGTATCTGTGCATCTATTGGTACGTGCTTGTGTGTTGTGTGTAAGATCCATGCACAATTGTTCAAATTGTAGGAGAGAAAGGGGGAGAGCTACCATTGTGCTCCGGCAAGCTAAGATATGTGGAGTTAGCCCTTGGCCTCGTAGCCCTCGAACACTATGCTGGGTTGGTTTTGTTTTCTAAACATTACAAAGTTAACTTTTCATGTTAGATGAAAGTAAATCATTTTCTACATGGATCTCACGGGCATTCAGAGTTTATAAGACAGTACCTGTTCACCAACAACATTTAAAACAGGAACAAGGCTAACATGAACAAGGCAAAAGTTGCCAGCACCTGCAAATGAGCATAATGTAACAACAAAAAATAATGAACATCGATTTATACATCACATATTCACCAAAGACAAAGTTTATCATTAAATCGAGTATTCTCACCTACTCTGTATGAGAATTGTCCTAATGCCTGAATAAATGGCATGGACTCAATATCTCCTGCATCATCCAGAGATATTCTTATAAATTTACATAAACAATGGAAACAATCTAACCATGAAGACTGAAGAATGTTTTAAACAGTGTACCTATGGTTCCACCCAATTCTATGACACATACATCAGCTGGACCTGTTTTTCCATCAACTGGTATGTGGGCCACCCTTTCTATCCACTCTTGAATAGCATCAGTGATATGAGGGACAACCTAAAGATGAAAATAGCATAATAATATTAAGACCAACAAATGAAAAACTTTTTTTTATCATAACAAAAAAAGTAGTACAATTTGACTAAGCAAGACCTGAACAGTTTTTCCCAAATAGTCTCCTCTTCTCTCCTTATCAATGACAGACTGTAATGAAAAACAGGAAATGAAAAGTTAAAGTTGGGGATCAAGGAGATTGATGTAAATTTGTAATGATCTTCAGAGACTTTCATAGAGAAGAACCATGATATGGGAAATAGAGTCTAAAGAACTTGCCTGGTAAATTTTCCCAGTAGTTATGTTATTATCTCGGGTCAACTTGATATCCATAAAGCGCTCATAGTTTCCAAGATCCAGGTCCACCTTTGAACAAAAAGAGAGTCAAGATTCATAATTTTGTAAGACACTGCTTTTGATCAATTTTCTTTTCTTCTCTGAGAAAATTTGCACAAAGTTGGCACCATACTTTTCTCTCTTTTCCCTTGAAATAACATGTTTTTTTTTTCTTTCCCTTTTTGGGCATGCCATTTAAAATCAAAATGTATGATAAATTAGTGAATCAGAGCAAGTTGTGTACCTCACCACCATCATCCAACACAAACACTTCTCCATGCTCAAAAGGGGACATTGTTCCAGCATCTGTGTTCAAATAAGGATCTAGATAACCAAAAAAAAAAAAAAAAACCAGTGAGACAAAAAAAAAAACCAGAATGTAACCCTTCAAAGAGGATAACGTAAGAAAGAGGACTGATAACCTCATCAACCATTTCAAAGATTCTTGCTTAACATGATTTGAGGAGAGTTTTAACTTTGAACAAAAAGGGGATGGGGTGTTTTGGTTAAAAATAAACAATAAAAGAAAAAGAAACCAAAGAACTAGAGAACAAGACACAAATCTAGACAAGAAAACTATACAAAGTTTGTTGGATGAAAAGTTACTAATATGCATGCTTTATCCAAAAGATAAAATAAAATAGAAGTGAAAAGACAAAGAAAATGAAGAGAAAAAAAAAACACACCAATTTTGATAGCAGTAACTCGAAGTCCACAAGCTTTGAGAAGCAAACCAATACTACTAGCTGTAACACCTTTGCCAAGGCCACTAACAACTCCACCAGTCACCAACACGTACTTCATTTTGTGAATTGTGGGGTTTCAATGGCTTCCAATTTTTCACTCTCTGCAATGAGAAACAGAACACCCTTTACACAGAACACAACACTAAAATGGTTTTTTTTTCTTTTTTTTTTTTTTTTATTCACTCTCTGCAACAGAAGGAGCTAGCTAGCTAAGAGAGTAAGAAAAACAACACTGAATCTCTCTAAGTGCTGGGTTTGAATGAGTGAAAAAAGAAAGAAAAGATGCAGAGTATGAAGAAACAGCAGGGAAAGTAGAAGATTGGAGAATGGTAACCAATGGTAACATTCACTGCTTTATATACAGCATTCTCCTTCTGATTCCAAGGATGAGACATAAAGAGAGTATGAGAGAGAGTAACTGAAAACTTTGAACATTAAGAAAAAAAAAAAAAAATGAAATTTGCATTTATTGTAAAACATAAAGAAATAGAATAAAATAAAATTATTTAAACTTTCATTTATTGTAAAGCAAAAAAAAAATAACATTTTTATTTAATGTAAATGGTAAAAAAATAAATATAAAAGAAGCATATTTTTTTAAAAAATATGCTGAAAATGAGCTCTAGTTATTTATTTATTTTTTGGTAAAAAGTATACAATAAATATTTATTTATTATTTAATTAATTTAACTATTATAATAAAAATGAAAAGTTCAATTTATCTTTCTATATTAAATTTAAGTATTTTTACCTGATGATTTTACATTCGTTTATCCCTCTAAATATGTGTTCTTGTTTTAATTTTAAACATCTTTTGTCTTTTAATATTTATGCTTTCTCTAGAATTTACGCAAGGCATGAATATTCACTAATCTTTTATTAATGTATGACATATAATTAAACAATGCAAATAATTAAGCTTATATCACTCGTTTTTTTTTTTCACTGTAACAATAATAATAAACTTATGATATCAAATTTATTTATCTGTTTCTGGTTTCGAGCCTCGTTCTTCTTTCTCGGGTTGCAATGTCACTAGTCACTGCCTCCTTTTCTTACGTAATCAATTGTAATACGTGGATCTAAGTCATTCTTGCTTCTAACAAGAAAGTCCCCTTTTTAATTTTAATAAAAAAAAAGTGATATACAATAGAATTTATAGTTTATTAGTTCGTAATAAATTTTAATGTTATTATATGCTACAGAAAAAAATATTGTTATATATAATTTTTAATAATAAAAATAAAACCCGTTGAGTCACATCGTCGTGTCAGCACCGAGTCGGCAATTAGGAAGAAGAAAGAGAAACTTTTAAATCCTGCGATAAACTGGCCAACCCGGTTGGCGTGGGGGCGGCAGCAAAGCAGCAAGGTTGGTAGGGTCAAAGTTAAATTTTGTATAAATTTAGGGACTCATCGTAATGTTCATGTTCCATTTTATCAATTTCTATAATAAAAAATACGAAGAGAATTTTACTATTTTGCTTCACTAAACTTTACATAAATCTTTCTTTAAATTCTTTTAAAAAAGAAAGACAGAGAGGTTTAAAAGGGTACTCATTACATATAAGTTCTTATTTTTAAATTACACCACAAATTTAGATTGTAATTTTTGTCTTGGTGACACTAAAAGACCCCTAATAAGATAAATATGTTGGAGAATACAAAAATATAAATTTAAATATTTTTTAAGTCATTTGTGTAATACCCCCACCATATTCTTAAGATGGTACATAAATGAAATTTGGGAAAAATAAATCTTATGTTGTAGGAGAATTCAAATCTCATGTTATAGATACATCAAGTGTGAGACCCACTTTTAAAAAAATAAAAAAATGAGGGACACACCTTTTTATGGTAAGTGTAGGAAGAGTTTGTTTTCTCATGCAACATGAGAAAAAACAAACCCATGAATATTAGGCATACATAAAATCATTCAATGCTACAAGATATCACATGACCAGTTTGATCTTGGAGCATAAGATTCAAATCCCACTAATGCGATAACATACCACAACATAGGACATACCAAAGGTCTTCATTTCTACGCTTAATGACTTGGAACCTTCGGTTTATCACTTGAGCTCTTCATTTTCTTTGAACTTTGATAAGATCTTTAATCCTTTCATGGCTGCAAGAATGCATAGGAGATGTTGACTTAGCCACAAACATAATGTAAGTGTAGGGATAGACCCCAAGGACGGAGTCACTTTTGGAGGGAAAAGGAAGGACCGAGAGGATTTTATTTATATTTTCCTTATTCGTGAATTTAAAAAAATGGTAAAAAGGAATTTGAGATTTTGTAAAATCTCCCAAAATTCTTCTCATCCTTAAAATTAAAGTTCCCCTAATTTGGGGAGTTTGAGGAGAAAAATATTGGAAATTACATATTTACCCTTAACATTAAAATTTGAAAACTATATAAGTGTGAATCATTTTTTAAATGTCACACTGCTAGAAAAGTTCCAATTATCGAGGAAATTTGTAGACGAAAAATATTCCATCGAAAATAGTGATGAAATTTTCAACGAAAATCATATTCCGTCGAAAATAGAGACGGAAGAAATTTCCGTTAAAACTAAAGACGAAATTACAGAAGGAACGAGACTTGGTCATAATCACTGACAGAAATTTTTTATGGGAAAAAAATTATGTCAAAATTCTTAACGAAATCTAAATTCCGTTGAAAGTTTCGATAGAAATATTTTCGTTGAAATTTTCAATGGGAAATATTTCAACGAAATTTATTTTTCAGTCAAAAATTTTAAACGAATTTTTTTTATGAAAAACATGTCATCAATCTGCATCAAACCTCATCCCGTTTCATCTATCAGCGACAAATTTTTTGACAGTATTCATTAAATAAATATTAGGTTAATTCTTTACTTTTTGACGGAAAAGCAAAATTTTTTACAGATAAAAACTTTTATCGCCTTTCGAAAAAACATTTTTAGATGGAATTTTCGTCATTTGAAACGAAAAAATTTCATCAAAAATATGATCTTTTTTAGTAGTGTGAAAAGAACATAAATAATTTTTTAGAAATTTTAAATTTAATTTAATTTGTAAAATATAATAATTATATTTTTTTAAAAAAAGGTAAAAATGAGAATATCTCATTAATTCTCCATTTTTCTCCCTTGTCATATTTTTAACTCCCAAAAAAAGGGAAGAAAATACCTTCCATTTTCCTTCCCCTCCCTTCCCCTCGGATCCTCTTCCATCTCGTCCCCTCCAAACATCCAAATAAAGCCTAAGAGAAAAAGAACGAATACAAAAGAACTAAGGTAACTATTATTAAGATATCTTTTACATTTGCACACTTGCTTATTTATACACAACAAGCTTCCCTCCCTAACAATCGTAACTCACTAACCATAGTGATCGGACCAAATACGGTAGGGATAGCCCAATATGTATTAAGCCCAAATCACACATGGTTGAGACTCCTGGATTGCTTTTGTCCTGGGCCTGATATCTGCTGTTGGGGTGAGCTTTGAGCTCTTGGTCCTTCGTCTTTCACGTTGTACCAGATGGGGGGTGTTAGGAATGTGGCTTCCATACTCCAGAGGGGGTGAATTGAGTATTACAAAATTTTCGCAAAAGCCCTCTCTAGTTTTTAAATAATCATTTCAAGCAAACTTTGACATGTGGAAAGCTAATCAATACATTCAGGCAATCCATAATATATATAATATATCACAATTATAGAACTTATACTAGCACATACAAGATATCAAAGAAGCAATTAAAGTGCTAGAAATAAAGAGTTTAGAGTTTAGAGAATTGCTAACACAATATATCTTGGTTCGGTCACTACCACTTGTGACCTACGTCCAGACTGAAGCCGCTCGATCAACTCTTTCACTAATGGTCAAGCTTTACGGGTGCTTGACAAACCTTTACAATCTTCTAAGATTTCGGGTTCTTGGATACCTTGCAATCTCCAAGTTTACGGGTACTTGGTAACCTTACAATTCACTCCAAATTTACTTGGTTATTTGGCTACCTCTCAAACAATGGGCCTCACAACCCTTTCAACTCAAGAATACAAGAAGGGAAATATTAGGAAATGAATATACACTCTCAAAGTGTGGATATACAACTTGAAGCACTATGGGTATATGGATTTTCAAGATATGAGTTCAAATATGTTTGATCTTTGAAAGATATGAAAGAATAAGCAAATGAATGTGTAGAAGCTCTCAAATCATCCTTAAGATGTGTTGGAATGGTGATCAATTCGTTTTAGGGTCATAAGGAATGTATTTATAGTGTTTCCATTGAAAACTAGCCATTTATAGCCGTTTATGACCGTTTTATGCATTCTGCCCAGTAAGTATTCAAATACTTTTCGTGTGGTATTCGAATACTTCATTTATAGCCGTTATAAGCCTTTTTCCCAGCAAGTATTCAAATACTTTTCGTATGGTATTCGAGTACTTCATCAGGTATTTGAATACTGCATTAGGTATTCGAATACTTTATTGACAACAAGAACATTGTTTCGTATTTTCGGCATAACTTGAGTTATACTTGTCGGATTGATGTGATCTTGGTTTCGTTGCAAATATAAAAGAAAGATCTACAACTTTTATGAATAATAAAAGATCCAAATCCATCATTTTATATACGAGAAGTTGTATGTAAGGAAGCAACAAAATTAAGCAACAAATTTTAGGTTCAAATGTGTTCTAGCTTGCTTCCAACCACATTTTGTGAAAGATCTTTACTAGATAAATATGTTTTGAAGTTATAAAATATGTCAAAGATCTTTTCCTAGGATTTTTCAAATTTCTTTATATAAAGATTATAATTATGCAATTTGAAAAACACGTTTACTTTGAGAAAAACTTTGAGCTCATGCAATGCAGTCTACCATATACCCTCACATATGTTCTAAGTCCTAAAGATATATTCCAAATATGATTTTAGACTTGTTGCATATGACAATGCTTGACACTTTGTTGGTTTTGATCATTTTTCACCATGGTTAGTTGTCTTTGATCTTGGTGTTGCTCTTCTAATTATTCCTTGTTGCTCTTGATCCAATGATCTTGCCACTTTGATATGACATTACTATTCTTGTGTGGCTACATCATACATCTTCAATATCCACATACGGTTAATGCTTTTTTCTCTTGACCAAAGCTCTTCTCTTTTTATTGTTGCCATTTTGTTATCATCAAAACATACCTTGTATCTACAGGGGGTACCTGCGAAGATACTCCGATGCTTAAGTCAGTATCAGAGGCAGCTGTTTATGTTGTGAAAGTAAAGGATGATTGTACCTTGGTAGTACATAATGTGTTTATATAGTAGCTGAGACGTATGCTTTGGAGGGTGCCTTGCTTCATGGTGAAGGCAAAGGTTCCTTGGTGCCAATGTAGTGTAACTGTCATGGTTTTAATGTTGAGGAGCTTGCCGCCATGGTGTCTAGTAGTAGAGTTACGGTGAGCAGGAGCTGTCCATTGCTTACTGGTATGAGGGCGCGGTGGTGTTGCCTTAGCCCTTAAGTTTACTGTCTGTAGAAGGTATCCCGTTGCGTGGAGAGTAAGTATATCTTATGTGCCATGATGACGTCATCGTGTCTTGTATGGCGCAATGAGGTCAATCCATGTAGAACTCCGTGATAGGGTCATCGCGCTGTTGGGCCACGATATGGTCATCGCACTGTTGTGCTGCGATAGGGTCATCGCGTCCGTGCCTGCCCTGTGTGCCTTGTTCGGGGTCCTTAATGGGTTTGGGCTTTCATGAGTTATTGGGCCCTGGTTTGGGCTTATATTATATCCGGATCACATAGTAACCACTTACCTGAGCAATACTCTAATGTCCTCTCCTACGTGTCACTAACAAAATTCTATTCTCCACGTCAAAATCCTATATGATACTTATGCTATAAAATCCTCCAGCCTTACTGACCTTCTTTGTGCGCGAGATGATCTCCTCAATGTAATATTAAGACTTGTATACATAAAACTAAGTTATAATATACAATATTAAAGAAGATAATAAGATCAAATAAGTAGTAGGGTGAAAATTCATGTCGGTGGATTGTGTTCTTGTCAAGTCAAGGTTGGACAAAAAAACAAATACACTCAACCTAAACATCACACGAATAAAAAATTTTGTCGAAACCTTTAACTCAAATATGATCTACTTATTTTGCAGGCTGATATCACACAACATGAATAACCCGCTAACCTCAAATCTATATGTTCTCAACATTGACACAACTCGCGTATTATGTTGATTAACACAACATGACATGAATAATTTGTGTAATAAATAATACTTTCATCAATTAATAATAATACCATTTAATGACACATTATGTGAAATGAATAATCTGCTAATAAAAAACATAATCAACCACAAAAATATTGTTCAATGTCGTGTTTTGTGGGTTGACGTGGAACATTACACAAATATTTTCTTGTTAATTTTTTTTCCCATTTTTTTAAAGAGATTTTAGTAGTCGCCATATAATTTTTGACGTTACGCTATGAATGATATTTTAAGGTCTAATGAGAAGGGTAGGTTGATTGCAAGTCTCGTAAGGCCATTTTTTATATTCATAAAAAGATTGGCCAAGAGGCGTAGTAACCTATATAAAAAAGAATGTATTAAGAAAAAATAAATAAAAATAATATATACATGCATGTACATGATAAATGAATAAATGAAAACATAGAAATTTGAGAAATTGTAATTATTTTTTTAGAGAGAAGGAAGAAAAAGAATAAGCAAGTTAAAAGCATAAGTTTTACCCTTAACAATGCTAATAGCCTTCCTCCACTTTGTCTTAAGACAAACTATAACACCTCATATTTCTAAATGTGTAATTATATGTGATAATGTTGATTAAAGGGGTAGGATTAGTGAAAATACTGAAATTAAGGCCAAAATACGTAAAAATGTCAAAATGGTAATTTACCAAACACATAACCCTAGGCAAGAAAAAATTGAGTAGAAGGCCTCAAATGGTAAAAATAATGTCGGAAATGGATTCAAGAGGAAAAATCGAGTGGATAGGAAAGTTTCGAAAAATTTGATGAATAGTGATTTTACCAGTGTAAAATATTGCGGTATATGATCAGTATTTTTAGGAAGTAAAATATGAAATGAACGAGAAAAATACGTAGGTCATGAATTTGTGGGTTAAAATGGATGATTTAAGAAAGTTAAGTGACGTGTGGGACCCACTTAAGTGACTTACGTGACCAAATGGCCAAAAGCATCACAAAATCTGAAGTTTCTCTCTCCTGTTTCCTTCTCCACCGTCGAGCCTTATCCATGGTTAAGGGCATTTGAAGCTTTTGGTTTTCCAACTTTTTTTCTAGACACTTTTGAGAGAAACTCCTAACTACAAAGTTGTTCCCCACCCTCTTGTGAGTGACTTTCATGTAGAGAGCATCTTGTGGGGAGCATTGTGGAAGGAGAAACCCCATAAATCAGCCACGAATTTGGTGAGATTTTGAGGAATTTTTGGAGATTCTTGTGTTGATTCATTGGTTGGATATCATTACCTTGGACCCTAGGAAGCTATTGGTGGTAAGTTTCACACTCTCAATGAGTTTTCCATGAGATCATAAAATGGTGAGGGTTTTTGCTTATGTGTGTTTGAATTGTGGTAGTTAGGAGCATTAAATGGTATGTCTCCTTTGGAATTAAATGCTTAGAATGATAAATGATGATGATTGATGCAATAAAAATTATTGTGATTTGGAAATTGTAACTTAGGAAATTTTGTGATGAGAGTTAAATACTTTGTGAAATTGGTATGTTGGGTAATGGTGTAATTAAGTTGTGAAGTAATTGTATGAGTTAATTATGGGATTGTATGATGTGTGGAAGTATGAAAATGAGATTGAATACCCTAGGGTGATGGACATGAACAACTCGACCTATTGTGGTCATGGATGGTTTGATGATGTAAAAATGGTATAGTTCATATTGTATGGTGGTAAATGGTGTTTAAATGGATGGTAGCGTATTGTGATATAGTGGAAGTGGAAGGAAGAATGTTGGATGTAATGTGCGTGTGGTAATTCAACCTATAAGGGAATTTAAGGAAAAATAAATGTAAAATAGCCCTTTGGCCTAAGTGAATAGGTTTGGGAATTAGTATTTTGAAGTGAATTGATTTCGTTGAGATTGTATTGATGATCATTATTGTTTGATCGTGATAGGTTGCATCTAACGGACGCAATAGAAACGGATTAAGCTTGGAGCTTACGTGGAAGAGAAATATTTAAGGAGTTGAGGTAAACTCTTGGTACTTGGGGTCTATCCCTCGTGTGTTCCACCACACTACGTGGAAGGTAGTGCTTGGATTGTGTGCTCTTTTTTTTATAACAGGATTGTGTGCTCTTTGACTTGTATGAAATGTATGTTCATGCACTATTGCCATGATTGTTTGACATGTTTGGAACATGTTGTGTGACAAATTTGTGATCTCTGGCCAGTAGATGTGTGTGGTTTGGACTTCCGCTGGAGATATCCCTTTGGGGATTCCGATCAGGTTTTGCCGTGGGGCCGTCTCTGGGAGCGGTATCAGGATGATCCAAACGTAGGACTTCCGCTGGATAGGTCTCTTGAGGAGTTCTAGTTGGGTTTTGCATTGGGTCGTCTCATCCATGGGAGAGGCACCAGGAAGCTTCCTGGGAGTTATATGATGGGGTCCTTGAATGGAATCCTTATGTGGATGTTCTTGGATGTGAGCCCAGTGTGATGTGGTTTTGTATGTTATGCATTTTATATGATGATCATTGTATGCACATTCAGTGAGCCATGGGGTGGAGTGATACTCTAGTACCCTTGGTTTACTGAGATATATTTGTATATTTCACCCCGTATTTGGGGAGATCATTTCAGGTTATGTTGAGCATGGAGGATCTTCGGGCAAGAGGCCCGCTTAGTGGAGGAGTTGAGCATGATTTGCATATGGATAGCATAGCATTTTGGAGGATTACATTTGATGCACATAGCATAGTCTTTAGCATTTTGGGACTTAGATCATGAACATATTGCATGTTGATATTACCATGGTTTTGGGTGTTTATGGTTATATTCTAAGTCTTTTGTAATTTTGATTCTCATTTCATGCCTAGAGTATTCTCTTCCCCAGACACTCACGAAGTGGGTATTTGAACTGGGTCGGCCCTTTTATTTCATGCCTATTGTTTATATTGATATTTTGGTGAGCATGAGACTTGTCCATGGCCACACATAGTGTTCAAAGGCATTTGGAGACTTAGTGTTGTAAATGAGCCATATAAGGTGTAAATGGCAAAGGAATTGGTCAATATTGCAATTGATACATTGTTCCATGATTATGCATGATGGACGGGCCTAGAACCTACATTAGTACTTGTACATGTGTTATATTAATTACTAAAGTGTTAGGAGTAAGTTATTTGAATCTCTTTGAAGTCAAAAAGCTGTCAAAATGCGATTTCACAGTAAGGGAATCGATTCCCTTCAGTGTGGGAATCGATTTCCTGAAGCAGGGGACGTAAAATTCAGCCATTGCGAAGGCTGGGAATCGATTCCTTTTGGATGGGGATCGATTCCTAAAAACAGTGGAGCCTAAATGGAGCTACTGATTTCTACAGTAACTGTTGGGAATCGATTCCCTGCAGTATGGGAATCGATTCCCACTGTGCAAATTTTGAAAATATGTCATTTTGTAACCTAAAGTTAAAGATATTGTTTAAAGGGGTTATAATAAATATGTTTTATGCTTCCGCGAGTTTTGTATTTACTATTACGAGGTTATTTTTAATTGATTATGGAAATAGTTAATGTTTAAAAATAATGATGCAATAAAAGAAAATGTTTACCCGTAATTTAATTAACTCAATTATTGTGATTATAACTGCGCTTAATACTATATGCAATGATAACATTACCGGTACGTAACGGGTTGTTACACAAACAGTGCGTCAATATCTCTCTCTGTTTGTGTGTGTCTCTGTCTCTATGTGTGTGTGTGTGTGTGTGTGTGTGAGAGAGAGAGAGAGAGAGAGAGATAAATGAAACATAGAAAATTGAAAAATTGTAATTCTTTTTTTAGAGAGAAGGAAGAAAAAGGATAACCAAGCTAAAAGCATAAGTTTTACCCTTCACAATCATAATAATCTTCCTCCATTTTGTCTAAAGACAAATTATACATCAATCTATGTGTTATGTGCGCGCGTGTGTTTATGTGTGTGTGTGTGAGATAAATGACTAAATGATAACATAGAAAATTAAAAAATTGTAATTATTTTTTAGGTAGAAGAAAGAGAAAGAATAAGCAAGTTAAGAACATAAGTTTTAACCTTCACAATATTAATACCCTTCCTCCACTTTGTCTTAAGACAAACTGTACCTTAATTTGTGTGTGTGTGTGTGTGTGTGTGTGTGTGTGTGTGTGTGTGTGTGTGTGTGTTGTGATAAATGAATAAATGAAAACATAGAAAACTGAA
The DNA here is from genome assembly GCA_032173675.1 of Gastrolobium villosum. Classification (NCBI taxonomy): domain Eukaryota; kingdom Viridiplantae; phylum Streptophyta; class Magnoliopsida; order Fabales; family Fabaceae; genus Gastrolobium; species Gastrolobium villosum. The sequence goes on from JAVKPL010011125.1 coordinate 31,022, forward strand.
AAATTGTAATTATTTTTTAGAGAGAAGGAAGAAAGAGAATAAGCAAGTTAAAAGCATAAGTTTTACCCTTCACAATGCTCATAGCCTTCCTCCACCTTGTCTTAAGACAAATTGTATATCAATCTATTTATCACTCCATTAAGTCTTGGTTTACTACTTTCCTTCAAGTAAGTTTTCGCCTACCTCTTCCTTTCTTTAAGTTATACTGTCGATAACAAATTTTCTTTCTTATCGAAGCATACAATGGTCTTTAAAGAATATACCAAAATCATTTCAATATATGTTCTCTCATCTTTTTCTCATCTATCACTGTATAACAACAAATCCACCTTAAGATCCTTATTCCCGCTACTCTCTTTTTATGGTCATGTTGCTATTGGCCAACATTTAGTATTGTATAGCATTGTGAGATTTACTTTTGTTCTATAAAAAAATTACCTAAAAAGGGATTTTCCGATCATACAAAAATTCCAATTCGTTGTTTCATTTCATCCAACCTATTCTAATTCTATGGCTCATATTCTCCATAATCTCTTTCCCTTATGCAAGAATTGTCCCAAATATCTAAATGAATTTTTCTGAAGTATCTCATGTCCTAACTTATTAACAAATTATTGTTCTCTTCCTTTTATTATAGTAAACTCACACTCCCTGTACTTGGTCTTACTCCTACTCAACGAAAATTATTTAGACTCCAATATACTTCGCCACGATTCCAATGTAAGGTTAGCAGCAATCCTCTCATAAATAAATATAATATTATTTACAAATAACATAAACTATGTCATTACTTTATGCTTCAAAGATATGTTCGTGGACCTACTCATGTCATCTACAAAGAGAAATCAATGGCCATACAAGAAAGACTAATGTATTATGTGTTATCAAGTTGTTGCTTTTGTGATAGTTGTTTAGGAAGGACTATAACACCTCACAATTCTAAATTAAGTAATTAAAGTATTAAGTGAGAAATTAAGTGATGGATTAGTGAAAATCCCAAAGATTAGGCCAAAATACAAAGAAAGGGCAAAACGGTAATTAGCCAACACGCAACCCTAGGAAGATAAAAATTGAGCAGAAGGTCTCAGATGATAAAAATAAGCCTGGAAATGGATTCAGAACGAAAAATTGAGTGGATAGGCAAGTTTCAGAAAAATCAGTGAATAGTGTTTTTTTCGCGGGTAAAAATACCGCAGTCAGGTTGCACCGTAAAACGTGCCAGTGGAATTTTGAGCTCTAGGTTTCAAATATTGATTTTAAATGGTCCATAGAAATAGGAAATATGATTTCTGATAATATTTGAGGGATTTAAGTCAATTTGTGGAAGTTTGTCAACGGAGCGCGCTGTAGCTTAAAGCAGTGTTTTTCTGAACAGCCGGAAAGCTCCAAATTTATCTGAGGGAGTAAAATTAAAGGATTTTGTTAAGATGAAAAATTATAATCTCTCATTAGGTTTTTAAATTGTTAATTTTAGTGATGATCGGAGGGAAATTTGGGTGAGTTTTAAATCACGTGGGATCTGGTCCCACTTAAAGTCAAATAAACATTTGACAAACACTAGTTATCTTCCTCCTAAACCCATTCTTCTTCTCCAGCCGCGGTCACAGGCCATTTTCCCCTCAAAATTGCGCAAGTTTCTTCCTTCCTTAAACCAACCAATTCTTAACCAAATTCAACAAAGTTTGTGTTGAATCTTGATGGAAAACACCTCCTAAACCCATTGGTAGCCTTGTTTAGCCTTGAAATTGAGTGTGTGAGGAGATCCATGCCCTACAAGGTTGCGGTTTTCATGCAAAAAAGGGTGATTATGTTGATTTCAAATGCTCCAATGGTGGAGTATACTTAGGTGGAGCCTTATACCGTTCAATTGGCTGAGTTATTTCAACATTTCATTGGTTAAATTTTGAGTTGTGATAATTGACCCTAAAGAGGGATTTTGTGATATGTGGTGTTAGAGAGCTCAAATGGAAAATGTCTATTAGATGATAATGTCTTAGAATGATGTGTTAATGCTAGAAATGCAATGAAAATTTTAAGCGAAAAAAATAAATTTTAACTTAGGAAAAAAATTGGTGCATGAAGTGGATTTTTGAGTTTTGGTGTTAATGTGTGGTATAGTGAATTGTAGTGTGATTATATGATGATATGAAGTGATTATGTGAGTTGTGGACCATAGGAATTGAGTGGAAATTCTTGGTTTGGCTAACCAAGATTCGGCCATTGATGTATAATTGAGCAAATTGATGTTTTAGAACACTTTGGTGTTGTGTTGTGTGATGGAAAAGTTATTAGATGGGTTGTGTGGTGATTGGCATGTGGAAGAATCAATGTAAAAATAATAAGTGTTGAAAGTGGCAAAATGTGCCTAAAGTGTAATATTTCGCAAAATGTTGCGTAAAAGTCGTAAAACCGAAAAACGGCGATTGAACTAGCCTTTGGGTAACCTAAGTAAGTGAAATAAAATGAGAAAGAAAATTTAGAAAAATAAAACCCAAAATAACACTATGTTGGCCGAACCCTTAAGGGAGTGGAGAGAAAATCCGACGTTTTCGCGTTTTGACGTATTTTGACTGAAACTGACGGCTGTGCATGGTTGTACAGGTTGCCGTACGTGGATATAAACTTGGAACAGTGAAACAGTGGATTGCCCTTGGTCCTGGATCAAGTGGATTGAGGTAAGTGATGTGGGTTATACATGTTATGTTGAAATTCATGAGTGGATTCAAAGTTCTAAGTGTGTGGAATGGTCCTCTGTGTAGGCGTTCCCTGTGAATCAAGCTGTAAGTGGAGTTCTGCGAAGCTCAGTGAAAGGAAAAAGAAAGGTAACCTCTTGGTACTGGGGCTTGTTCCCCTTTTGTGTTCCACCTTGCTAGTTGATGGCAATGGTAGGAAGTGTGTATGAGTAGTGTAGAACAGCATGAGCATGCATGTGCATTATCACAGTGGGTACTTTTGTACCAGATCTCTGGCCAGTAGATATTTTTAGCCTTCGGGCAAGTGTTTCCGGACTGCCACTGGATAGGTCTCCGAGAGGGAGTTCCAGTTGACCCAGGGTCGTGGTGTGTTATCCGGATAGGAGCACACTAGGTTGTCTCGGGTGTATATGGTTGGAAGGGGTACCTTGGTGGGTTGTTCTATGAACACGCCAGGGGTAGTACCCATAGGCGTATAGCCGAGGACATGGCGTGGTATTGGTAGCTACCATCCCGCATGTCGTAGTTGTTCTGATATATATCCCCCTTTCTCTAAATCCCTTGCTTTATCCCATTTTATAACAGTGGTGTTGTTTTTATATTATTGATATACATCGAAGTGAACCATTGGGCGGAGTTTTCTCCAGAACCTCTTGGTTACTGAGATATATCCGTATATCTCACCCCGTCTCGGGGCATTTATTTCAGGATGTACCAGTGGATATGGAGCAGCGGGCAAGAAGCCCGCATGATGATGAATGGAGTAGTGATGCATGTTTTGTTTCAGTGTATCATACATGTCATTTTAGTTTATGGATTTATTTGGCAAGTGAAGTTGTAATATGTAAACATTTGTAATTTAAAGTTAAAGTTGTAAATGTAAATGTAATCCAGTGTTGTAAATGTATTATGGATGTATGTAATATGATGGAAGGGCCTTAGGCCTATTTTAGGTTTATGATTACTCGTATTATGTTTTATGCATGAAATTGAAAGTTAGTGATTGAAACTATAAAGGATTTGAAAGTAAACTGTTTATGTTTTAAGTGTATATTGGATTGGGTTGTAAGTGCTCCAAGGCGTTGTTGGTCCTTGTGTGTGCCACCCATTGGATTTTACTGGATTTCAGGTGTACTAGTGATGTTAAACAGCTTATGCAAATTTGGGGATTTTAGGAAATACAAAGGAAACTTTGGCGAATTTTCTGTAGAATTGGCAGTTTTTGGGTGAACTTTGGGAGAGCGTATCTCTCTCCATAGTGGTCCGATTGGGACGTGCCATACGCCATTTTGAAGCTTAAGATGTCCCCTACGTTGTGTCAAAAGCCTAGGATCGTTGGTGGTGTGCGCAGCCCTTGGGGGCTGTTGTCATATTCTGCCCTGTTCTGTCCTGTTTAGTGGGCAGATTTGAAGCAGTTTTGGGAAATTAATTCCTGCTTCGTTACTTGGTCAAATTAAGCATACGATATATCAAATCGAAGTTTGAGGTGTCTAGTTTATGGTGTAAAAGTTTGAGAGTCATTGGCCGGGCGGTTAGGTGCAGTTTATTCCGGGAAGTTTGGAGGTTTTAGGCTGTTTTGGGGTTGGTAGGCAATGTTGTTTGTCCAACTTCAAACGGCGATAACCGGAGCTCACGAGCTCGGAATCGAGTGTGTGATAGCTTGTTAGAAAGGTAAGTGAATAAGGAAAAAAGATAACCTGGAGTTTAAGTTTGGATTTTTATTTTGGGTTCGTAGAAAAACAAATTGGCAAATCCGGTTAAGTGGTAAAAACGTAAAAAGTGAGGAATTGGCTAAGTGGGTTTATGGGAACCCCTTAGTATCTTGTATGTGATAAAATAAAGTGTATAAATAGTTAAGAAATTCTTCCGCTAGTGTTTCAGTTACGGTCACAGCTTTTTATTATTACGCTTTTTATACTTTTACTGTTCGCGTAATAATCGGAAAAAGTTTATTCTCATTTTTATAAATGAAATGCTGTGATTGTAACTGCGCTTAATATGATAATTAATGTTAATAATACCGGTACGTAACGGGCTGTTACAAGGACCATCAAATGAATGAATGACATATGGATCCAAATGGACTATGCATTGGGGTATTATATTTATTTGATGTCTAAGGTTGATAATATTTTTTATACAATGGTGAAACCGAGATTTGAACCTATGATCTTATACAAACTACTCAAACCCCTCACAATTAGACCAATCCTAGTGGCTAAAGGTTAATAATTTCAAAACTCGAGAACAAATTTTTTTAAAGAAAAAAGAATGTATCAGTTCAAAAGAAAGAAAAATGAGATAAACATTAATAAAAAACTAAGATAAAGTTATTTGATTTTATTGTTAATATGCATTTTTTATATCAAAAAATATTTTTCATATGTATCTGAATTCCTACTTCTATCTCGACAATGATGCTCGAAGAGCATTCAAATTTTCAATTTGAAACTCCACCTTTGCATAAGCAGTAAATTTATGGTAGAAATAAAAGGTTTGTTATACGTGTGTGGGGCACTATTATTTGTGATGGACAATTTCCATAACAAAATAGCGATATTCTGTTGCAAATAATGTTTGCGATGGGAAAATGATCGTTGTTGCATATCTTGTCACAAACAAAATTTGCGACGACAATTGTGCGATCAAATTTTTGTCTCACATTACGACGCTAATTTTCTAAAGCTAACTCATCCAATTCCGTCGCGAATGGAAAGCTTGGAAAAAGAGAATTTATGTTTTATTCCATCACAAACTGCAACAGGACACCAGTCGCAAAATTTGCGACGAAATTTAATGGTTAATCAGTCACAAATTTTGCGACTGTAATTTTTGATAATTTTCATCGCAACATTGCGACAGCATTACAAACTTTGTCTTCGTAAATAATGTATGAAAAAAAAGCGGCTAGTAATCATAGGAGTTAGAAGGCTCTGTATCCGAAATCTTCTTCTTGTTCTACTTCTCCTTCTCTTTCTACTCATTAGCTAATCTCATAATGTGCAAAACTTTCCCTACCTTCTTGGGTGGAAGAGCACTTAGCTAGTACACAAATTTGCCGACCGAAAGCATATCTTCGTGGGACAACTTGGTAAACTGGTTCCAAACCCAATTCTCCACTAGCCAACCAGTACCCTAGTCTGTGCACTCACTCGAAAATATACGTCTTTAACCCAAAGAATCTCTCAGGTCATACCTTGACCGTTTTGACAAAGAAACGCTATTAGTTAAAGGGCTCGACCCTAAATTCCAGGTCCATATAATCCTTTTCGGATTGCGACAAGGACCTTTCGCTTACGTGCTAGCACGGCTAGGCAAACATATCGTCCATTCCCCCTCGAACATCCTACCCCTGCATCTTCGAAGAAGTAATGCAGACGAAGCATCAACAAGTTAGAATATCGTCCATCCCGAAGATTGTAACAGCCCATTGTACACCGGTATTGTTAACATTAATTATGATATTAAGTGCAGTTACAATCATAGCAATTCATTTATAAAAATGAGAGTAAACTTTTTCCTTTTTATTACGCGAGCCTTTGAAATAATAATAAAGCATAACAGATAAATCTTTGCGGAATAATTATTTAATCTTCCTAAATATCATATAACACTCATCTCAAGTCACTAAGGGGTTCCCATAAACCCACTTAGCTAAAATATCACTTTTACGTTTTCTACCTATCCGAACATAGTTTGGTATATTAATTACTGCGAAAAAATCGCATGTCGTGAACCTCTCATCTTTTAGTATGTTATTCTAGACTTAACTAAATTTGTAATAAGCTATCGCACGAGTCATAAGGTTCTCGTTTGCTCCGGTTATCACCATTTGACGTTGGACAAGCAAATCTATCAGCCAACTTCAAACAGGGCTCCAAACAGTCCTTACGCTATCAAAGATTCTAGAAAATCCACTCCACCAATAGCTCTCAAATTTTTATACAGTAAACTAGACACCTCAAGCTTCAAATTGACATATTATACACCTAACTTGACCAAGAAATGAAGCGGGAATAAAATTCCCAAAATCAACCAGAAACAGCCCCTACACAGGGACGTTCAGAGCAATCTTTTCTCTCTGTCTTCTACAGGGCTGCACACACATCCTATGGTTCTCAAATTTTGACACAAGGTATTTGATATCTCAAGATTTAAAACGATGTATGGCACCTCCATTTTGGACTTTTGTGGAGGGAGATATGTGATCCCAAAGTTCACCTAAATTCCGCCAATTTCTAGAAATTCCGCCAGAGTTTCCTTTATTTTTCCAATAAATCCCACTTTTGTAAAAGTGCTAACTATCCTCAAATGTACCTAATAAACATGGGTGGCACTTAAGGACCAGCAATGCCTTGGTGCTCTTACAACCCTTCTTAATTTATATCATTTGGCTTACTTTACAATTCAATAATTTCATTATAAATCCTTAAACCATTTCAATAACATTAATTCATTTGCATGCAATTCTTTGACATAAAACATAAATCGAATCCTAGAATAGGCCTATTGCCCTTTCATCATATAGGATGCTTCAATATTACATCAAGTCTCCACGATTCAAATTACGAGCCTCTTTACAATTATTACAGCAATTTTCCAAATATACATAATCAGTAACCAAAATAAACCATGATAAATAAATGACTAAACTTAGGCAAAAAGGGACATGAACAAAGCTGACAGATAATGATCCTAACTCAATACGATGTTCATGTCTTAAGTCTAGCCTAGGTCATATGACCCCAAAATACCAAAATCCACCATAAGTCCATGAGCTCATCCTACGGGCCTCTTGTCTGCCGCTCCAACTTCACTGCCACTACCTGAAATAAAGTCCCCAAAGCGTGGTGAGATATACGGATACATCTCAGTAACCCAGAGGTTCTGGAAAATACTCCACCCAATGGCTCACTTCGATGCATATCAACAACATAATATAACATTTAAAACGAGATAGAATGAGGGATTTAGTGAAGTAGGGAAGCATAGGGAAACAAAATAAGACGAAGCTGGAATGGTCGATGTCAAAGCCATGCAACGTCCGGCCTATTGGCCTCGGCATATAGCCTACGGGTTCCAAACCAAGGAGTATTCCCAGAACATCAACCAAGGCACCTCCATCCATATACACTCGAGACTTTCTAGTGTTCTCCTTTACGGATGATACACCACGACCCCAGGTCAACTGGAACTCCCTCACGGAGACCTATCTAGTGGAAGTCCGTAACGCCCGAAGGAAACTGTGTACTGGCCAGAGACTCGATACATCCTATGTATCACTATATATACAATATGCATGATCAAGTTATACTACGTTATTCACATACACCTCTAACCATCACCCTCAACGGGCATTGTGGAGCACACACGGGGATCAAACCCCAGTACCAAGGGATTACCTGAATAATCTCCTTCTTCCAGCTTCAACTCAATACGTTCTGAGCTTGGTACAAATAGAAATGCCTACACATAGGACATTCCCCAATTCAATTTCCATTAACCAATGCATATACATGATTATAAGGAAATTCATGCATATGTTCAAAACCACTCACCAAAATCCCTTTGGTCCGGGACCAATGGCAACCCACCAAGCTCATGGTTCCGAGTTCAAATCCGTGGGAGGCAACCTACAATGATCACACAAGGATCATCAATACAAGGTGAAATCCACCAAGATTACAAAACATAAAAATACTCCCCTCCCTCATGCAAGGTTCGACCAACCAAGGCAAAACTTACAAAATGTTTTTCTTTAGTTTCTTTTTATTTTTCTTTAGCATCTCAAGACTACCACAACACCATTTTAGGTCCCACTTTCCATCCTATGCCATCACAACATCAATTTTCCCTTTTATTTCCTTCTAGGTCCAATGTACACTCTAACACCATCCAAGTATTTTTCCTTTATTTTTCCATGCATCCACTCCTCACACAACACCTCTAAATACCATTCAACAACACAACACATCAATTGCATAATTTTACAACATCACACTCCAATTTCTCCAATATGGCCTAATTCTATCATGCTCCCTAACCAAGGTTATCCAATCCAATTCAACAATCCCACACATCATACAATCCTACTTTTAACTCATACAAACACTTAACAACTCAATTACACAATCCTGCAAACAATCACATGGAATCAACATCAACATCAACATCAACATCAACATTACCTTTATCCCAAATTAATTGGGGTCGCTGGTAGATGAACCCACATGAAAGATATAAAATTGTTGAAAAAATAAAATAAAAATAAGAATAATAATAAATATATATATATATATATATATATATATATATATATAAATAAATAAAAGTGAAAAAGAAAGGGACAAGAAAAAGTGGGGGAAATGAAGGGGAAAAGGACTAAAAAGGGACCATCTGGAACATAGGAATAACCACGGGTCTAACCCTCCACCATACTTATAGCTTTTCTCCATTCCATTCTAAGACATACCGTCCGCCAATCTATATCCCACTCCATTAAATCTTGTTGTACTACCTTCGCCCAAGTAAGTTTCGGCCGACCTCTGTCTCTTTTTGTGTTGAGCTCTTGGTAACAAACTTCTGTTCTTACAGGAGCATCCAGGGGCCTTCTCATCACGTGCCCAAACCACCTCAATCTATGTTCTCTCATCTTCTCGGCAACCGGTACTACTCCGACCTTTCGTCGAATATCTTCATTTCTTATCTTATCCATCTTTGTGTAACCACACATCCACTTTAACATCCTCATCTCTGCTACTCCCATCTTATGCTCATGTTGCCTATGTGCTGGCCAGCATTCCGCTCCATATAGCATTGCCGGTCTTACTGCCGTTTTATAGAATTTTCCTTTTAACTTAAGGGGGATTTTGCGGTCACATAAAAAGCCAGATGCACTGCGTCATTTCATCCACCCTGCTCTGATTCTATGATTAACATCCTCATCAATCTCTCCACCTTTTTGTAAAATAGAGCCCAAGTATTTAAAAGCCTCTTTTTTGGGTACCTCTTGAACAATTAAATGCACGGGCTCTTGGTCCCCATCTCGTACCAGAGAAAACTCACACTTCATATACTCAGCCTTGCTTCGACTTAATGTGAATCCTTTGGATTCCAATGTGCTTCTCCACAATTCAAGTTTTCTATTAACACCCTCCTTGCTCTCATCAATAAGCACAATATCGTCTGCAAAAGCATACACCATGGCACTTCCTCTTGAATATCTTTTGTTAGTTCATCCATAACTAAGGCAAAAAGATAAGGACTTAGAGCCGACCCTTGGTGTACACCAACAGTGATAGGAAAATAACTTGATGTTCCGTTACAAGCTTTTACACATGTAGTAGCCCCATAAAACATATCCTGGATTGCCTTTACATACTTTGATGGAAACTTTTTCTTCTCCAGAACCCACCATAAAATTTTCCTTGGAATCCTATCGTATGCTTTCTCAAGGTCTATGAACACCATATGCAAGTCCTTCTTCTTTTCTCGGTATCTTTCCATAAGTTGTCGCATCAAGAAAATGGCTTCCATGTTACATCTTCCTGGCATAAATCCAAATTGATTTACAGAAACCTTGGTATCTCTCCTCAAGCGATGTTCAATAACCCTCTCCCATAACTTCATAGTATGGCTCATTAGCTTAATGCCTCTATAGTTTGAACAATTATGTATATCTCCCTTATTTTTGTAGATAGGCACAATCATACTTTTCCTCCAAGCATCAGGCATCTTATTTGTCAGGATAATCTTATTGAAAAGATTGGTCAACCATTTTATTGCCACATCCCCTAGGCCTCTCCACACTTCAATAGGGACAGCATCAGGCCCCAAGGCTTTATTAGTCTTCATCCTCTTTAAAGCATCCTTAACTTCATGTGTATTAATTCTGCGTACAAATCTTCTATTCATATCATCATACGCGTCCTCCAAGTCCACCTCGCTTGTATCTTCATCCCCATTAAACAGCTTGTTAAAGTAGTTCAACCATCTTTCATTTACATCTTCAACTCTCATCAGAAGTTTTTTATTTTCATCCTTGATGCATCTAACTTGGGTGAGGTCTTTACTTTTCTTATCCCTTATCTTTGCAAGTTTATAAATACCTCTTTCACCATCCTTGCTCCCAAGATTTTTATACAACTCGTCGAAAACCTTGCCCCTAGCTTCTCGCACTGCTTTCTTTGCATTTTTTCTCACCAATCTAAACTTTTGCAAGTTCTCTTCACTGGGATTTTTATGCAAAGATCTAAAGCACTCCTTCTTATGCTTAATTGCCTCTTGCACCTCTCCATTCCACCACCATGTTTCCTTTGTATGAAATTCATTTCCTCTACTTTCTCCCAACACCCTCCTTCCCAAGTTTTGAATACACTTAGCCATCTCATTCCATATTGCATTTACTTCTCCATCAAACTCCCAAGGTCCATCGTGCAACATTCTTTCATTGAACTCTCTCTCTCTTTTCCCTCCTTAAGCTTCCACCACCTTATCCTTGGGTTCTGAGCCCTCTTCTTCATTGTAAGTACTTTGTTGAACCGAACATCCAAGACTACCAGCTTATGTTGCGTAGCGACACACTCTCCAGGGTAGACCTTACAGTCGACACAAGAAGTTCTATCTTATCTTCTAGCCAGAAAGAAATCAATCTGACTATAATTTTTATGACATTAATCACTCTAAAATATCATTCTAAATCACTTTCATCTAATACACAATTTCAATTTAAGCTCTCTAACTACATCAATTCATACAAAATGACTCTAGGGCTCATGAGATTGAATCAATTAATCCAACCAATAGAATGTGTCGAAACTTACTCAAAAGCTTGACCCAGGACTCCTCCACAACATACTAAAGCATTGGAGGATCAAACAACTCCAAGAGTGCAAATCTTCACTCTTTGGCCACGGTTTTGGAGGGGTATTTTCCCTAAATTTAGGGAGTTTCAAGGCTTAAGACTACCATGGTTGTGTTTGGATGATAATTTTCAATAACTTTGGGGACAAACATTTCTTGATTTGAGGTAGTATTGAGTGAGTTAGGAGAGAAAGAAAATTCAAAGGAATAGTGAGTGAATAGTGAATAGTGACCTAAGCTTAGTTGTCATCTTATGACTTAAGTGGGGCCCACCACCTCAAGCAATTCAAATTAATTCAAATCTCCCACCTATTCCACTAAACATCCATAATTTCATAAACTACTTAGAAACTCTAATTTTTAACATTAACCATTGTCCTTTAATTACCCTTGATCAGATGAATCCGTAGTTTTCCGGTCGTTTGGAGAAATTGCAGTTTTAAGCTGTTATGCGCGCCGTGGGCACGCTTCCCCAAACACACTAATTTCCATCAATTTTCAACAGAAATCATATTTCCTATTCCTATGTACCATTTATAACTTATATACAAACCTATAGCTCAAAATTCAATCAACATACTTTACGGTGCAACTGTACCGCGATATTTTTACCCGGTAAAAATACTATTCACCAAATTCTTAGAAACTTGCCTAACCACTCAATTTTTTGTTCTGAATCCATTTCCATGGTTATTTTTCCCATTTGAGACCTCATACTCAATTTTACCTTCCTTGGGTTATGTGTTTGGCTAATTACCGTTTTACCCTTCCTTGGTATTTTGGCCCTAATTTCAGGATTTTCGCTAATCCTACCCTTTAATCCACATTTAATATATTAATATATGTTTTAGAAATGTGAGGTGTTATAATGATCGAAGCACCAAAGGAACCTCCTAAGTACTACAAGTTTCACAGATGTAGTGGCCATTCAACGGAAGAATAGAGGGTCCTCAAAGACGAAATTGAAGACTTGATTAAAGGTGTTACTTCCATGAGGTATGAAGAAAATAACTAGAAGAACAACCGGTGCAATGAACAAGCGAGAAATGGCACTACATATCTTACAGAAGCCCATCGCTGGACAATAAGAGAACAAGAAGAACCGAGCACAGATACTCTAGAGGTGACTAGAAAAAGAAAGAGACAAACTCCAAGTCACACAAAGAATACAAGACTACAAGCAAATGCAATCAGGAAAGCGAAGGGTCAATCGTAATTAAGCATAGGCTGATTAACATGATCTCCGAAGGACTGGGCAGGGTAGGCAAACCACTAACGCCAGAAAGCAACTCCTCAAGCAATGTTTAGCAGTCGCAGGAAGGCCTATCTCTAAAACTAAAGACCCTAAACAACCCAAGAAGCCAAGAATTGTGTAAGATGAGGATGAAATTGAAGGAGTGATTCTTGGGCATAGGAACCCACTTGACATTCAACCAATAACCGCCGACTTTGGCGTCAACAAGGTGTTTGCAGATCACAAAAGTTTGGCGGACGTCTTGTTCCTGCCCTGCCTCGAAGCTCTAGGCCATGGCCTGAAAGACTTGAAACTAATTCAAGGCGACATGTTAGCCTTTAATACGACTATCTCTAACTGCTTAGAATAGTTAAGCTTCGACTGTCCTTTGGAACCCCCCACCTCCAAGTCCACCAATGTGCAGTTCTTGGGGCTAGATATCCCTTCTTCCTATAATACCATTTTAGGATGAAGGGTATTTTTCGACTTCAAATCCAGTATCCACCCCACCCCCCACATGGCCATGAAGTTTAAGGCAAAAAAATAACAAAATTGACATGATTCGGGGAGATCAAAGGGTAGTAAGAAGTAGCTACAACATAAGCCTTCGCCCCAAGACAGGATGACATTTGAAGAGAAAGAGAAGGCGGAAGGAAGTGCCCCAGAAATCCCCAATAAATGCAAGAGGAGAAGCTAAAATCTCAGTAGGATGATCCTAGTGCTGCATGGACGAGTTTGACGCCAAACATGATCCCCGAGTAGAACACTCCAGGCCGAGCCCTGATGGAGCACTGAAATATTTGATTCTCGATGAGATAGAAGAGTAGACCAGCAAGGATCGGTGTTCTCATTGCCCTTGATATAAAAAAAAACTCATCAAACTCCTCAATGACAACAAATATATGTTACTTGGAAACATAAGACATGTCGGGCATCGACCCTGATTTTTGTTGCCACAGATTATCTATTGACCCTAAAGCCAAACTGGTAGTCCATAAGAAGAGGAAGGATGGACTCGATCATCAAAAAGTGATAAATGCGGAAGTTAAAAGGCTATTAGATGTTTCCCGGGATACTAGTAGAAACTTTGGGAAGAGGTGTGCATACTAGGAAGAGATATTTTGATGATAGCCAAATTTGATGATTTGTGACTGGCAGAGTTTCCCGGGTCACAGGATAGACTGGCGGGATTTTCCGGGTCTACCATAGTTCTCTTCCCACTAAACGGACTAAATAATCTTAATAATGAAATTGATAGTTGACTCGAGTTATGATTAAATGACATATTTGAATTATTACTTGAGTTATGAATAAATGGCATATTTGGAATATTAATTAAGTTTATTATTTTTAAATAAATTTCTTGTTTGATATTGGGTTATATTATCCTCGTTTTGTTTTGGATTGGGATTACCAGCTTTGCTGACTGTTTGTTTTTGTGTTTGTTTGGCTGCAATATCCTTCGAGGGAGCAGAGTTTCAGTATTGCAGGTTGCAAAGGTTAAGGCTAGTAGTGGGCAGTGAGGATAACGACTCAGAATTTCTAGGTAATCCTAAATATTATGTATAAAAACGTAGTCTTTGATTTTAGTTGAATGTAATAAAAATAGCATTGCACTTGTCCCTGTCAACGACAGTAACATTTCTCCAAATTAGTTTTAGATTAGCTTCCGCAATAGTTATAAGATATTAATAAACAATTAAATGTTATTTTTTAAAAAAATTTCTCTATTATAGGAATATTTATTATTGTTAAAATTGATAGAAATTTGGGGGTGTTACACCTCCATGACAATAAAGATCCGTTAACTTGGAAACCATAAGACATGTCGGACATCGACCTTGATTTTTGTTTCCATGAATTGTCTATTGACCCTAAAGCCAAACTAGTAGCCCAGAAGAAGAAGAAGGATGGACTTGATCATCAGAAAGTGATAGATGTAGAAGTAAAAAGGCTACTAGATGCATGTTTCATCAGAGATATTGACTACACCACTTGGTTGGCCAACCTCGTCCTGGTTAAAAAGATCAATAGAGCTTGGAGAATGTGCATCAATTATGCCGACCTGAACAAGGCATGCCCTGAAGATGCCTACCCTTTCCTAAGTATCGACCAACGGGTTGATAATGCGCCAGGTTTCAAAATATTGTCTTTCATGGACGTGTACTCCGGGTACAACAAATCCCAATGTACAAGGAAGATGAGGACAAAATAACTTTCAACACACAGAACACCAACTATTGCTACACCATGATGCCATTCAGTCTTAAGAGAGCTAAGGTCACATATCAGAGAATGATGAATATGGTGTTTAAAGACCATACCGGTCAGATTATCACAGTCTACATTGATGATATGATCATAAAGTCATGCTCCAAAGCATCCGGAGGAGGCCTTCAACCAATTGAGGAAACATAACAGAGGTTGAACCCTAGTAAGCGCGCCTTTGGAGCGTCGATAGCAAATTCCTTGGCTTCATGCTAATTGAGAGAGGTATTCAGGTTAAACCTGATAAATGCAAGGCAGTTTTAAAGATGAAAAGCCTTTAGATGATAAAAGAGTTGCAACAAGTGACCATACAGATAGCTACTTTAACTCATTTTCTAGCGAATTCCACCCACACGACCCTCCTCTCTTTGGCCTACTCAAAAAGAGCAAAAAATTTCAATAAACTGGCAAACGAGAAAAGCCTTCCAAGAATTCAAAACGGTCCTCTCATCCCCTCCCATTTTGACTGACCAGACAATGGAAAGACCTTGTATTTGTACCTACGGTTAGTAAAAAAGCTATCAATGCAGCCTTGTTTAAAGAGTCCAAAATTGACGAGCAGAAACTGATCTACTTTGTCGGCAGAGGTTTGCAAGGGGCTAAGCTGCATTACCAATAGTTGGAAAAGGTTGCACTCGCCCTAGTTTCTTGCAGCAAGAATATTGAGGCCGTATTTCAACGCCACCCGATCGTCATCACGACCAACCAACCGATCAGGAAGGTCCTTCACAAACCTGATCTCTCTAGGCGGATGATGTCTTGGGCAATCGAATTATCAAAATATCTGATCAATTACGAGCACAGAACAGCAATCAAGGCCCATTCCTTGATATATTTCACCACAGAAATGACGCACACTCCAATGACCACCTAAGACAACACTGGAGTAGCACAAACCTTCTTGAAGCTTTTCGTTGACGGATCCTTGATAAATCATATTTTATTGCACTTATTTGTTACTCTTGATTAGTATTTTTAGAGTTTATTTGAATAAAATAATGATGTTTTGAGTTAATTTACATTTTAAGTTTTTGATTGGGTTTGATTTATTTTCGTCAGAATTTTTCAGCTTTACGTTACTTCTGTATTTTGGCCATATCTTGGTCCACAGTTGTCGGATTGACTCCGTTCTTATTGTTTTTTTCAGATAACACAGAGGGCTACAATTCTTATGAAGAGCTCGAAGCCCAATTCGGACTGGAAGCTGGTCGATCTCTGATGCCAAGTCGGACGCGTTTTGATGAAGTTTTATTTTATTATTAGACCTGTAATTTAAATTAAAACCCAATTAATTAAGTGGCCCAAAGCCAAGTTTTAGTTTTATTTTATTTTATTTCGTATTTTAGATAGATTGGCCGATCAGAACTGAACCCTAACCCGACTTGGGTAGGGGTATATGACGGCAGAGTAGGAAACTATTATGCATTCTGGAATTTTCGAAATTGAGGATCAAAACACTTTCTCTGAAATGTTCTTCTTCTCTTTATTTTATTATGATTTTTAATCATGTTTATCCTAGCCATGCTAGGCTAAAAAACTTTTAATCAACCTAAGAAGAAGGGATTCCACGAATTTGTCTAGAGAATCAACGATCATTCTCTAGCCAGATTCATTTCTTTATCCTAACTCAGATCGATATCGTGCGATTGTGGATATTCGATCCGAGGTTCACGATCGGGATTATGGAAAAAGAATGATCATCAAATTTGATGATCAGATTATTCTCAACTGAAAATAAGGATTCTAATTCAATTGAGATTAATCACGAATTTGGTAATTATTTTATCCAAGGAAGGACAGCCTAGGAACCCTAAACATAGGTTTGTTAATTTTTAATTACGAATTTTTAATCCCAATTTTTACATTCTGTCTTTTAATTATTCAACCAAAATCCAAAACCCCCTTTTAATTTCTGTTTTGATAATCGATTTTTACCCAAACAATTTCCTTGAGAGATGACTTAGGGTTTCCACTTTACTGCAAATTTTTTGAACCCTAATAAAACAAATAATTTTTAATTTGTGCGAGTTCGACAACTCGTGTCAAATTTGGCGCCGTTGCCGGGAAAATTGCATCGGTCTAAATCGCTTACTGTGATACTCATTTTCTGTTCGAATTTTGTGATTTTTCAGGTTTGCAGTTCGGTTTGTAGGATTCTGATTTCGCAGGCTCGCGGCTTGTGGCTTGTCTGGTTCTTCGCGAGTTCACGGGGAATCTGCACGTCAAAGCGTTCTTCCTCTTTCCCTTTTCTTTTCTGTTTTCTTGATCTTCTTCTTTAACTTTTGTTTCTATTTCTAACAAAAAAGAAAAAATCATTTTTGTTTCAGTTTTCATTTTTCCATTCTCTTTTAATTTTTGTTTCTGTTTCTAAAAAAAAAATCATTTTTGTTTCAGTTTTCAATTTTCCATGCTCTTTTAATTTTCGTCTCTGTTTTTTTTAAATAAATTAAAAAAAATTGTCTTTGCGCATCTGTCTTGTGTCTGCGTTTATAGTGGTCTATGTTTCTTATTCTGATTTCTGCACCTTTGATTCTACATCAGAATTTGATTCTGCACACGCGTCTTTTCTCAGTTTTTGCGTTTTCTGCATTACGGTTTACGTTTTGGGAAAATTTGGAGAAATCGGCAAAACTTATGTTTGAGAGATTGGCTTCGGGAGTTCTATTTCCAAAGGAATCCGACCTTCTGAGCATAAGTCACGCCCTAGAAGGGCGTGAGGTGACCCTTATTTTTGCCAAATTTTGTCGCTTACTAACCCGTTTTGGAGTTTCTTTGTCATTTCAGGACATATCGGGTATTTCTGCTAGTGACCTGAAATTTGGTGACGTGAAGGAGTAGGCGATCCCGGTCAAAAGTCATCGAGGAGTATCCTCCATGATGGAAGCCCAATTTTAGCCGAATTCAATCATTTGCTATTTTATTTTATTTTTCGAAAAATTTCTATTTTATTTTTGAGTTCGTAAGGTCAATTAGAGTTTAGGAAAGTTGGTCCCATAGCATTCTGAGGTCATTTGGTATTTTTCGTAGATTTAATTTTGCTTTTGTTTGCTATTTTCGGCAAATTTTTGTGTCGTATCGTATGTTCTGTTATTTTATTGCTGTATGTTTCTGCCTATGATGCATGACTAGGAGTGGCACCAGTATTGATGATTTATATGCATATGACCTTGAGATAGAGAGATCATTGCATGCTCCAAGTAGAGCTCGTAGGTTGACTTACAGTAGGGTTGTTCCTGAGCATACCTTAGAGTATGTTGAGTCTGTTTGTTCGATTCCTTTTCATAGTGTTTATTCTTTTGGTAATTTATTTGATTCCGTGACCATGGATAATAGGACTCTTAAGCAATTGGTTGTACCTGATGCTAATAATGAGCAACCTCTGAGTATTCATTATGCTAACCCTATTGTACCTTTTGAGCTTAAGTCTGGACTGATACATTTACTTCCTAAATTTCATGGTCTTGCAAGTGAGGATCCTCACAAACATCTAAAGGAGTTCCATGTAGTCTGCAGCACTATGAAGCCACCAGGGGTGGACGAGGAGCAAATCAAGCTGCGTGCCTTTCCCTTCTCTTTGGACAGTGGAGCTAAGGACTGGTTGTATTACTTGCCACCTTCCTCCATTGTAAGCTGGAATGATATGTCAAGATTTTTTCTGGAGAAATTCTTCCCTTCATCCAGGGCCACCACAATAAGAAAGGATATCAGTGGCATAAAATATGCTAATGGGGAGAACATGCATGAGTATTGGGAGCGATTTAAAAGGCTTTGTGCAAGCTGTCCACACCATCAGATTCCAGAAAATATCCTTATTGTTTACTTCTATGAAGAGCTGCTGACTATGGATAGAAATCTTTTAGATGCAGCTAGTGGAAGAGTCCTGAGCAATAAAACCTCTGTTGAGGCAAAAGAGTTAATTGCTGAGGTAGCGGCCAATACTCAACAATTTGGCACTAGAGCAAATAGCAGTGCAGTTTTCCAAGTGCAATATTCTCCAATGCAAAATCCAATAGTGGCAGCAGCAGGAGGAGCATGAAGCATAGATAACCAGAGAATGGAGAACAGGCTTAATGAGTTGACATCAATGGTGAGGCAGTTGGCAGTGGCACAGACAGTGCAATCTTCTGCTCAACAGATAAGCAACCCGTGTGGCATCTGCTGTGATCCTTCTCACCCCACAGATGCTTGTCCTTCCTTTCAAGATAGTAGTTTCCAAGATGATCAGTCTGTTGCTGCAGTTTTTCCTGGAAAGCCATAGTACCAGCTGTAGCAGCAAAACAATCCTTTCTCCAACACATATAATCCTGGTTGGAAAAATCATCCGAATTTCATATGGAACCAGAATCAGCAAAGTGCACCATTCCAGCAGCAGAGGTAGCAGTTTGTTCCCTCACAGCAGAGGCAGAATTTCCAACAATCTGCATCTTCGCAACAAATGCAGCAACAACCAATGCAGCAGCAGCCACCAATGCAGCAGCAAGCCAGTGGTAATGGTCCTTCTTTGGAGGATTTAATGAAGCATATGGCAACTAACAATTTGCAGTTTCAGCAGAGGACTGAGTCTTCCATCCAAAATCTACAAACACAGATTGGCCAACTTGCAACATCAATGAGTCAGAATCAACAAGCAAGTGGCAGCTCCCTTCCATCACAAACAATTCCAAATACAAAAGGAAGCGAAAATGTGAGTGCTATTTCTCTGCGGTCTGGAAAGCAATTGGAAGAACCAAACCAAGCTACTGCTGAGTCATCTAAAGGTGGTGACACTAGTTCCAAGAAGCAGAGCACTAATACATCTGATGTCCATATCCCTCTACCATTCCCTCAGAGAGCCACTCAGTCCAAGAAGCAATCAGCAAAGGCTCAAGATAAATAAATACTTGACACCTTCCGAAAGGTTGAGGTGAACATCCCTCTTCTGGATGCAATACAACAGATTCCGAGATATGCCAGGTTTTTAAAGGAGCTCTGCACCAACAAGAGGAGACTGAAAGGAGATGAGCAAGTTAACCTAAGTCGGAATGTATCAGCACTCATCCAGGCCATGCCTAAAAAGTGTCAAGTTACAGGGAAATTCACTATTCCTTGTGTGATTGGCAATTCTATTTTTCATGATTGCATGCTAGACTTGGGAGCTTCTATTAATGTCATGCCTGAATCTGTTTACAAGTCTCTTGGTCTTGGTCCTTTGCGTGCTACCAGTATTGTGGTTACATTGGCTAATAGGAGCAGTATTCACCCATCTGGTTTGATTGAGGATGTATTGGTCAGAGTTAATAATCTAATTTTTCCTGCTGATTTCTACATTTTAGATATGGAGAATGAGACTGCTACCAGTAGATCACCCATTATACTTGGTAGGCCTTTCATGAGAACAACTAGGACCAAGATAGATGTTCATTCTGATACTCCTTCCGTGGAGTTTGGTGATAGCATTGTGCATTTTAATATATTTGATGCCATGAAACATCATCGTGGGAATGATAATCTGGGCATTAATACACCCATTATTACTTGATGCGTGCACTTGCGCACTTGGGTTGAAAGTAAGGGAACAAAAATGCTTTCTCTTGCTAATTTAGAACAGAGGAACGTCCTCCATCAGAATATATATTTTTCCACCATCAGCAAACCACCCAACACCAATGCTACCACATCAGCCCTACCATCACAATACTACCTACCCAGATTTCCCAAGATAAGACACCAAAATGTCTCGTGTCAGGGTGTTTCCCCTTCTTCTTTCCCTGCACAACAGACGTTGTGCTAGTGATAGTGGATGTAAGGCGCCTTATGCAACAAGGCACAACTATGATGACAATCCCCATAATAATTGACTACACCTCTTATCCCACCTAAATAAGGCTTAACCCTAACTATAAATACCCCTCCTTCTTCACAATAAATACACACAATATTACTACTTTAATGATCTGCTACTTTGTCAACTTAGAGAGACATTGTAGCCATTTAACACACCCCTCCCCATTGTTATAAAATGCACTTGGGACCTCCTTGCATAGCCTGGTCCTTACCATTGTTGTGACCCCCTACAGCGATTATCATACTCCTAAGGGTTATATATATGGTTCTCTTTTGTCATAAGGTATCAAATCTCCAGTTAACTATAGTTATGTGATTGCTCTTAATCTTGAGTTTATTATAAATAGGTAATTGAATAGTTTCCATTCTTTGATTTACCAACGGGTGAGGCTCGATCTATTGACGGCCAATAACTCGATATTTTGTTGTGAGATTATTTAATTATTGGTGTTTATGAGATAAATAACATGGAATTTGTAGGATATATCCCATTGATATGTCTCGGTACTTGGATGTTGAAGACACTAGCTGGTGCATATAACCCATTTGAAAAACTATCACAATCAAGGGAATAAATAATTGATTGAGTAACAGAAAACTCATCAATCAATTATTGACATTCTACAAAGGGGCAATGTGTATTCATGTTATATGTGTTATTAATCTTGGAGTTCAAATTCGAGTTTTTAGTGGAGTAGCACTGAATTATATAATCATTCATTGATTATCAAGAGCCTTGATTAATAACAGATGGTAGATCACCATGCTAGCTTGAGATAAGGAATAGGGTGGTTTTCAATTAATGATGATTTGTGGGTTATATGGTCTTGGATTTTGGACTCAAGTTTGTACCCAAAAGAATAAGTGAGAGATTGTTGGATTTATACTCTTTTACTTAAGCCCAATTGGGCTAAGAGTATTAGAAGAGCCCAAAAAGCCTAGAGCCCAAAGAACTTAGGGCTAGGATTTCTTGGTACTTATATAAATACTATCACTTAATTCACAGCATCCAAGGTCATTGAACATGAAAAGTAAGCATGGATCTGGAAAAGTGACCACACACTTCTTATTCCCCCTCGAGCGATAGCTTGGAAGGTTTATAGAACCTAGAGAGATTTGTTTGTGACGTGACGCAAAAGAGATTATATCGTGATTTCGTACGACAACACGAAGGACACTGATTCGTGGAGCATCATCATCTACGATCTGCGCTACAAGAGGTAATCAGAAAAACGATGATGGTCTATTGCAACGGTCTAAAACACTTCCGCATATCTAATTGTGTGTGTGTCTATATATATGTGTGTGTGTGTGTGTGTGTGTGTGTGTGTGTGTGTGTGTGTGTGTGTGTGTGTGTGTGTGAGGTATGATCCTTTAACACCGGTGCCAAATTTCAAATTTGACACCTCATCTGGGAGCCGTTAGATCAAAAAAGATCAACGACTATGATTTGTAAGCATGTGACACCGTTGATCTTTTTTGATCTAATGACTCACAGATGAGGTGTCAAATTTCCAATTTGACACCGGTGTCAAAGGATCCTTCCTATATATATATATAGGGCTTATCATTTCTCAAGCTGCCGGAGATAACTTTATCTCCGACTATTAAATCATAACCGTACAAAGATGGATCAATGATGATAAAGGAAGAGAGAGAAAAAAGGAATCATAACCATTCAAAGGTGAATCAATAAATATAAGAAAATAATAATCAAAACCACGTTGTTTTTGGGTTGCCGGAGATAAACTTATCTCAAGCAGCTTGAGAAATGTTTTTCCCATATATATATATATATAATTTTTTTTTTTCTCATTTGTTCTATGTTTTACGAGATCTAACTACCCAACAAACTCTTTACTTCTAAATTAACCACCCAACAACTTGTCAAGAAGAAATGGACCCAGTTTTTATTTTTATTTTTATTTTTATTTTTATTTTTATTTTTTATAACAACCAACTTTTTATTTATCTTATGAACATAAATACATATGTGGTCCCGGTAATAGCAGGATCAAAATGCATCATGACAAGATATTCAAGGTCCATGACATTAGCAAATTGATACTTTTTTTATTTCATTTATATAATATTTTATCATTTTCTCACCCACTTTGTTTTTCCTTTTTGCTCAGTTTCGTCTGGATGGCGTAATCTGTTTTTTCCACGTCAAAATATTCAAGAAACATTACTACGAAACTTTTAACAAAACAAAAAGCTTTAATTCTTTATATTCGTATTTATTTGTTATTATAAAACCAATACCTTAATATTTAGATGTATAATATTTAAATAATTTAATTTTTTTTTTTTTTTTTACTCCAAATTCTAATGCTAATATCATTGCTAGCTAGTAATGTATACATGACAATGCTCTATCAATAAATAAGTACAAGACAATGAAAGTTATTGGCACCCCAAATATCAACGGCATTTTTTGCATCAAAGCAATATTTACGTAGAGTTGGTTTTATTATATGAAATCAGACTCACTCATTATTATTACTTAATACTTATTTTGCAAGAAATCTCATATTTATATCTTAGTAAAGTAAATAAAAAAAGACTAGGTTCAAATGGTTTAAAAAAACGCACAAAGGACCATCAAACACTTGAATCAGCTTGTAAGGGATTATTTCAGCCTAATCAAATGGTCTTCAGTTTGAGTTCTTTGAAATTCAGTTATATTAAGAGTTAGTGGGAAGAGCTTTGTCATCCATTTAAATCTTATCTTGCTTGAATTAGACTAATCGAATAATTAATAAACCGATAAATAAAAAAAAAAATAAAACACAGATTTCAAATGAAACGAAAATAAAGGGACAAATATGATGGGAATGTGAAAAGGGAAAGTGAGTGTCTCTCATATTTGCCAAGTGTGGTGTGAAAGAAAAGCATATTCTATGTACAAGCTAACGGATTTCACAAAAAGAGGTGTGATTCTTTTGGCTTCTTTTTCGAAAGTTCGTCAAAAAACACAATTTTAAATTAAAGAAAGGGGAGAATAAAATAAATCAATCGTGGAAGTTTGGTCAAACCTTGGAAAAGAAAAGGACCTCAGATATCGATAAGTCAAGCAACCGACGAAACAAAGAATCCTTCAACCGAAAGCAAACTACCTAACGACCAACCAACTGCCTACAACATAAAATACATAAAATATTCATGTTTTTCTATTTTTAATGCTTTATATATAAAAACAAAAAACAAAAAATATTATCCGCGTCCATTTCAGTTACAAATAAACTATATTATAAATATATAAAAGTTATAACATCTTTATCATAAATAGAAATAATACTGCATTAACTTTTTTACACCCATACATTCTTTAAGAATTTTCATATAATTTATTGTATAATAATATTATTGTTGGCTACTTTTAAATATTATTCAAACTTTTTTCTTAGTAATGACTTAATTAATTATCGGTTCTGTCTTTTTTATTTGTTCATGGTTTTTTTTCATTAATTTACACACTCAAGAGAAGACAGTTGTCCGAGCTTTATTCTCTCTCCTTTAGTTACCACTATGTAGTTTGCTTTTGTTTAGTTGGGTTCCACCCTCCTTATTTACAAATAATAATAATAATAATAATAATAATAATAATAATAATAATAATAATAATAATAAAAACACCATTATCTTAAAACTCAAATAAGTAAACATTTATAATTTTTAAAATTAAAAATTAGTTTCAATATGAGATAATATTTAAAATGACATCCATATATATATATGGGTTTTATAAGAGTTATATTGTAGGAAACGTGATTGTGTAATGTTATAGAGATTCATTTTGCGTGCCGGAGTTTTTTTTTTGTTGCTGTCCCCACAAAATGTTGTGAGTGTTGGAAATTTTTTCTGGTCATGTTAAATTATATATATAATATATATATATATAATATATATATATATATATATATATATATATATATATATATATATATATATATATATATATATATATATGTGTGTGTTCATAGTCGCATCAAAATGTTTACGGATAAAATCCCTCCCTCCACCTTTTGGATTTGGATTGTCCATTTGTCCATTATGAGTTCAATTAGTCAGAATATTATTTTTTAAGAAACTTTTAGAAAGACCGTTGGGACGAATGTGTGGGAAGCAATTCTTATAAATTCATAAAACTATTCATTTTGTAATCAACGAGTTTGACTTAAAAAATTATATACATTAGGAAAAATATTTATTCTTTTAAAAGACACAGTCTTATATTCTTTTAATTTTTAATATTATGTATTATAAGTAGTATATAGTTATAATATAATTTTTTTTTCTCTCTTCAATCACTTCAGCTGAGGTGAAAAGAGAAAAAAATTACTTTTCATATTATAACTATGTACTACATATAATATATAATACTTTTTATATTATAGCTATGTACTACACATAATATATAATAATGCTAAAAGTGAAAAGGACACATTTTATGTCCTTTAAAAAAACACACACTTAACCTAGATAATATACTCTAATAGTTAAAATACTAGCGGTATGTTTATAGATTCGAGGAATTATCTGTTTAGAATTTTATCAAATGGGAACTAATGATCTAATTTTTAAAAAAAAATCAAAAGTATGCTACTTTTTCTATTGATTCAAACATTGCCGCTGGTTTAAGTAATGAATTTGTCAGTTAGATTACCACACATATTTATGTACATATTTGATTAGTTTGTACTCACATCATGAATACTTACATTTGTGTATACGATAAAATACCCTTTATTTAGTTGTGTAATGTAGACCACTTCACAACATGTCGAGCTTTTTGTTGGTCAATAAAATATAAGAGGCAATTTAACAAGATATTTTTAATTTTTTTTGAATACATAACAAGATATTTTTTTGTCAATGACCGGAAGGACATGGATCTATAGAGTGGAAGTGGCTGCGTAAGTTGGGGTGGGAAAATAAGAGTTAGGCTGGGATGATTTTGAAGGAATGGTTTACATTTTAAGTGGAATATTTGTAAGTCGGAAGCTTTCGTTTTTTATAAGGCACTATTAAAAAAAAAAAAAAAACTAGCTGTTAATGCTTTTAATAGTATAAGATTATTGAAAATAACAAGCTTGAACTTCATAATCACTATTCTTATACTTATATATAATTCTTTTTTTATTTCTCCTCTAGGGTTGGCAATGTGGATGATCCATTCCGCCTCGTGCAGAATCCATTTCATTCCATTTTTTAAAGTGGGTTGAAAATCTCAATTTATCCTGTTTTATGGTGAATTGATGAGTGAACTTTGCCTATAATGAAAAAAAAAGAGATTAAGGGAGATGATTTAAAAGAAATGTGAAATATTTTACCTAAATCATCCAATTAAGTTAAAAAAAAAAAACTCAACTCGTTGGGTCAACCCACACCCAACCTACTTTAATCGACCCTTAAATAGAATAGGTTGTGGCGTGTTAGTAGGATGGAAAAAGTAAACCAACCTGCCAAATTCGATAGGTTAGGCAAGTTGACCCAACATATCCAACCCATTTTCCCACCAATAGATAACCTAACTAATCTTGTCTAGCTAAATAAGACTACGAGAGTAGCAAATGAGACGAGTTAGGCAAGTTGACTCGGAATATCCAACCCATTTTTTCACCTCAAAAATCTCCACTGATTTATAGATTATCTAATTAATCTGGTCAAGCTACATAAGACCACAATAGTAGCAAAGCTCTTGTTGCGACTTCTGCAAGTGTACCGGTCATAAAAGTAATAAAGTGTACGTGAGTACGAGATCATTCCCATTTCCCACGAGGATTAGCTTTCAAGCACTAGTTCACTATTCACGCTTTATTTGGACAAACAATTACAATAACTTGAATTAAAAAGTAAGAATGATCAAAAGCATACAAATTCAGAATTCAAAAATAAGCAATTAAAAAGAGAGTGTTTTTACAATCAAGAAAAGCGTAGTTAAGATTTCGATTTCCCCCAATTTTCTTATTATGTTATGGATTAAACAATTAAGTAACTGCTCTTAATATAATATCAATCAATTCCACTAAATTAATTAAGGCTCAATCCCTTATTACCTTAATTCTATGTGATCTAAAAAGAATCCTAGTTCCCTGACTAGTCCTCAAGAAAACATGCATTAATATCAAGAATTACACGATTGCATAATTACCCTATCATAATTTATCAAATTAGGGTTCATGCACCAACATCCCTATTGTCATACAATTCCCCTAAATCAATCTACAAGGAGCGAACTCATAGAAAATATTAAACATAGACAAATTCATTCAATTATAAAAAGAAAAATTACAAAGATAATTTAATCCATAAACATAATAATTCAATTAGGTTCCATCTACCCTTGACTATATAAAAATCTAGCCTAGCATAGCAAAATTAAAGACAAGAGAAAGTAAAGAAAATCCCCTAAACTCCATTGGTGAGATGGTGTGAAGAATCCTCAAAACTCTCAACTTGTTCTTGAATTCAACCCAATCTTGATGCTTTAAAGCATGAAAGATGCGCTTCTCTCTCCAAAGTAGGATTCCCTCTCTTCCCAATTATAAAAAAAAAAACTCCTTATTTGGATCTGAAATTTCCTTTTATAGGGGTACAATTTGTGCCCTAAGTGAAAACAATGAGTTGGGCCTTTAATGGATCAAAGATGGGCGTTGAAACGCTGGTTAGAGTGTTTAAACGCGCTTCCTTTGATTTTCTGATTGGAGGAGGGCGTTTTAACGCTCTCGTTAAAATGCTGTCATCACGAGAAAATTTTCTCCATGACAGCGCATTGTAACGCTCTGGAGCGCGTTTTGACGCGTTCCTCCCGAATCTTTCTTTCATGTTTTCTATGTAAATAACACGTTTAACGCGCTCGGTAGAAATTTAATGTGCTCCTTCAATGTTGAACTTGCTTCTTGGATGTGTTCCAGGACTTCTCTAATCTTCCATTTCCTAGTGCAAGTCCTTTATTCCATTCTTGCTCGAATTCATATCAATTTACCTTTAAAACCAATAAGAACAAGATATGTTAGATGAAAATCCAACTTTCATGCTTTTTCACTATAAAATCTAAGCTTTCATGTTTTTGACTATATAACTCATGTTATATTAACCTTAAAAACATGATAAACTAAAGGTTTATCAGCTCTCAGTGCCAAATTTTTAACACATTTACGTAACCATAACTCAAAGAAACAACCCTATCAATCATATATAATTCATATTAACTACTACTGCAAACAATTCTATTATATATATACAGCAACAATTAACATGCAAACAAGTGCATTAACCTTATATAACAATACAAATCAAAATTAATCAAGAACATTCCAAATTAAATGCTGAACTCCAAATATTAATATATAAAATATAATTTCTAAATTGCAACTTTATAAGTTTTTTCCTCAACCTTTTGTTGAATTAAATTTGCATTTAATTATTCTTGTGCTAATTCAAGCATTTTATAAGCATATTTTAATATAAATTTTTTGTGTTAATTACTTGTTTTATATTTAAATTATTCAATATTTTTTAAAACATGAATGTGTATGTTAAAAACATATATATGAATCACCAAACAATTCGATCAACTAGTAAAGAGTTGTTTCAGCTGAATTTGTAGTCTAGAGTATCCCGGGGAATGCAATTATGTTAAAACTTGGCTCAATGAGGTCCTATCGACTCAAATCAAACTAATTGAATAATCGATAAACCGATAGATGATATATATATATATATATATATATATATATATATCAAGCATATATGATGATAAAAATTGAATTTGAATATATAGAGCATTTATATATTTAGGCACCCGTATGTATTTTCTTCAAGTTCCCCCCAGTTTGTAGCTTCATTTCATGCTTCTCATCATTCATTGTTAGTTTCTAATAGTGTCATTAGTCATCAATTTCTGACACAGTCACGGGCCTTATCATAATTTGATGCATACTAGTTATTATTGAGCTCTCTATTTATGTGTGTAAGAAATCACAAAATAAGATTATATGTGTAAGGACCTGCACTGCTAAATTAGGAAATCTTTGAGTTAAATATGATTTTGGAAATATTCCATAATTGATATAGGATAATTAAGAGAAAATTATAATAATTAATATTAAGTCACTTTTCGGAAGAAAAGTGCAAATACCAGGTATTTCATGGTATAAATGCGTACCAGTTAGGTATCTCAAAAAATAAAAGTAAAAATATGATAATTCCTAGAAAAATATCTAGGTTAAGAATAGAAATTTTGGTAGAAAAATAATTAATAGAGCTATTAGAACTAATACTGTTAGTTTAAGTGAGTGCAGGTATAAATAAAAATGGCACAAAATCCTAGGTCATTTTGCTAACTCCCATGTAGGTGCTCTCCTATATTTCATGGCTGCCATGAACAATACTACCTAGATCTCACCACTTCTCTTCAAAGAAACCACCAAGATCTCATCTTTTCATCTTTTTCTTCCATCCAAACCTTTTAAACACTCTACAACAAACATCTTCCAAGTAAAAGGATTATTCTTGAAACCCCATTGTTGCTTTCTAAAGGAGCATAGGGACTGTTCTGTTGGTTGGGTGAGCTTGAGCCATTTTCCACACTTTGAAGCTCCACGGAACCAACATTGTAGAGAAAGAACCAAGCTTTCTCTTGGGAATTTCGTGCAACACTAGGACAGTAGCTAGGAGGAACTTCAAAGCCATCAAAGTTCCATTTTTTCTCTGTTTTCAATAGCCCCAAGGTAACCCCTCACCATTTCCCTTGCATTTTTATGAAAATGGTTTGTTTTGAGTAACGAAAAAGAAAAACTTTAATAGTTTGTGTTAAAGTTTGTTAATCTAAGTATAATAATGTGGAATGAACTGCTGTTTGTGGGAATATCGAGCTTAAAACCATTGGAAAGCCTTTAGAACCAAGTTTATGCAGCAAAAACATGAGTTTCTGCATTTTATCCACGAAGTATCCGAATACTTTTCGTGGAGTATTCGAATACTTTGTGTGGTAATCGAATACTCTTGGTAAAGTAATCGAATATTTTTCTGGGGAAGGAAGTATTTGAATACCCTTCGAAAAGTAATCGAATACTTTTATGGAAAAGGGCAGTATTCGAATACTCTTATGTAGTAATCGAATACTCTTGGCAGTATGAGCCTAAAATCAATTTTAACAACTTGGGATGCCTTAATTATTATGTAGGATCTTAATAAACCAGTGTTTTCTTGTACTTAGTGTGTCCAAGTTATAAAAGAAATAACATTTGCTTAAGGCTTTGAGGAAAGCCTGCAGTAAGCAAAAATGAAAAAGGAAACATATTACTTTTGACTTGAAATCATAGAGCATGAGTATTGATGATATTTATGTTATAAACAGACCTTGATCCAGCCGTTTTGTGACTTGTAGACTGCTGTTTGGATTTTAAGCTTGAGTATACTACTTGACAGGTAAGTTTTGTGTTCTCAGGGTTAATCCCCAATTGTTTCACATACTCTAAGAGGGGGATGGTAGTTTTATATGGTATATGTACTTATCTGTTATTTGAGATGATAAATGATGCACTCTTATATATGTATGTTATGTGGTATATTACACACAAGATGATAATCCCCGAGTGTAGTGTGGAGCTGCACAAGATGGTAATCTCTGAGTGTGGGTACAAGGTAGAAGCCTTATGCTTTTTATGCGTGTAGCAGACGTGCGTAAATCATGCGTTCTTTGGCTAGTAGACTTGTTAGCACACATGCATGATATATATATATATATATATGTGTGTGTGTGTGTGTGTGTGTGTGTGTGTGTGTGTGTGTGTGTGTGTGTGTGTGTGTGTGTGTGCTTGTGTGTGTGTGTATGCTTGTGTGTGTGTGTGTGTGTGTGTGTGTGTGTGTGTGTGTGTGTGTGTGTGTGTGTGTGTGTGTGTGTGTGTGTTGTTGCATCATATGGATATTATTAATGTTGAACTGTTACTTTTAAACTGTGATACGAAGTGAGCTTGGGGC
The DNA here is from genome assembly GCA_032173675.1 of Gastrolobium villosum. Lineage (NCBI taxonomy): Eukaryota > Viridiplantae > Streptophyta > Magnoliopsida > Fabales > Fabaceae > Gastrolobium > Gastrolobium villosum. The sequence goes on from JAVKPL010011125.1 coordinate 61,892, forward strand.
AGAGGAACTCTTCGAGAACCCTTGCTTACTAAGATTTCTGTTAGAGATTTCACCCCTTCTGGGTCACATTTTCAGGTGCAGATATCCATGGGATGGATGCTTCCCGAGGCAAGAGGTCATAGCAGACATATTACATGTTGACCTGCTTGGATTATTATATGATCTATGTTTATATTGCTGAGACATGATTATTATGACTTTATGTTTTTACTAGACTATGTATCTTTTTTTGACACGACAACGTGTGGTAGTTTTATGACTTGGTTTTTAATTACAATATTGAGGCATTTCAGGATTTTATTGTGGTTTTGCAATTACATAAGGATATAGATGAATTATATATTGTTATGTCAATAAGGAAAAAGTAATCTTGTATGCCTGGTAACGTAATTTAAAAATGGTTTCCGCATTTAATTGAATTGCGCTTAATACCGTAATATGATAACAAGTCCGGATGCATACGGGGTGTTACAATATGAAATTAGAACAGCAAAAGATTTAGACTTACCTGTTGAAGACATTATTATTGATTTATATCTTGCTTCTTACTTGCTCCGATGTTCCTGCAAAATTTGAAAGACTAGGGTCTTCCTCTGCAGTTTATTTCACACCACTATCTGATCACAACTATCGATGAGGGCAAGTTGTGGAGCGAGTGTTTTTCAACGTACAGTGAATGCAAAGAGGACCAAACCAAACTTATTATCATGGGCCTATGGTTTATGCATACACTATTACCCACACTAATCAATTTACATATATCCAAGCCTAAACAAAAAGATCACTCAATTAAGCGAGCTTTATACTGCACCCTCATATAGATCATTTCTTATCTCATTTTTATAAAAATAAGAAAATAAATACAATTGATTGCAGCCCACAATAATTATAAAAAATCTAATATTTTTCCACTTGGGCAAAATCAATTGTATGATTTTGATTTTAAAAAAGAAAACAAGTAATTTGAAAATGACTCTCGAGCTAAGGAATAATTTTATAATGTGGCCACATTTTAAGAAAAAATACATGACCTAAGGTACCATATATGAATATGATTCTATCCAACTAAAGTCAAACAACATTAATGAATCAGGCAGTGATTTCATCCTTCATTGATATAAGACCTTCCATGGTCACAATGTCATTTGACTTCGTCGACTAACCATTAGTATGAAGTGTAGCAAGAAAATAACATTTCAATGTGCTCTAACAACAACCAAACGACTATTTTCTTTGTTAGTCCTCAAATTTCTCTCAAATGCCTTGAAGCCAGAGAGATTTCATGGTTTATTAAAAAACCATCATACAAACAAATATGGTGTAGCCACTGGCCAGTGCTTCTAATAACACCCAATTTCATAATAATTTTATGTTTCAAACTCCTCAAATTCACAAAGAAATTTTCACAAAACAATATAAGAAATCCCATTTTGGTAGTAAGTAATTCATGGAAACTCTTGCACCAAAATTAATTTTCTCATGCCTAAAATCTTAGTACAGTCAATAAGAAGGTGAAACAAACACCCCCTACCGATCATGAATTCTAAACAATAGAATTCCCAAACAAATTTTGCATTTAAACAGTACAATCATAAGCATGCACCTCAATAAGTAAAATTATTATAGCACTCATTAGAAGTTTGGAGCAATCAATACTACATCATAACCACATCCAAATCACATCATCATTTGATCCCAAATATAATGAACAAATTTTCAATATTTTTTCTTCAAAAAGTACCCGATATGCAAATTATCAAATATATAATAAATCACATTTATTCCGGATCATGTAAATAAAATTTGGTGCAAAATGATCAAATATAATGCTATTAACTTTTGGACATCAAAAGTCCCAAATCAAATAAAAAAAATAAGTATTAAAATATCAATAAATAATTTATACAATCATTAAATAAACTTGCAATGATAGTGAAGTTCTATCACATTTGACCAATTGTGAATGCAGGATGCAATATGCTTTCGGTCTTGCAATTTCAAGATCTTGCAAAAAAAAAAAAAAAAAAAAATTAAATAACGAATTCAATTATGTATTTTTTTTATCGGTCTCATCAAATATAACATATATCCCTAATCCAACATAATTCATATGTCAGTCAATGGAAAGAAAATAGAAGAAGTTCAAATCCCAGAATATTTGGTTGGATTAAAGTAGAGATTTTAAATCGCAAATAAAAAAATTCTAAAATTCTTTGATTGTGACATACAAACGTTAAGGATTTAGCGTCGGCCTTAAAATTGAATCTATCAAAATCGCAAGGTTATTGACTTAATTCATCGGGGGAAAAAAGTATAGATTCAAAAAATCAAATATTAAAGAGCAAACTAGGGTAACCAATTCAACACCAAAATATGTAATCATGTGCAACAATGGAAATTGGATCCTAAATCATATAATCTAGGCTCTGGTACCAGGTGTAAGAAATCACAAAGTAAAATTATATGAAATTAGAACACCAAAAGATTTAGACTTACCTGTTAAAGATGTGATTCTTGATTTCTATCTTGCTTCCTCCTTGCACCCATGTTCCTACAAGGTTTAGTGTGGGTAACATGTGGAGCGACTGATTTCAATGTACATTGAATATAGTATCTAACCAAACTTATTAATCCTAGTTCCGTTGCCATCATGGGCCTAAGTTTATTAATCTCATGTTACTCACACTAATCAATTTATATATATCTCGTCCTAAATAAAAGGATCACTCAATTACGTGGATTTTATACTACATCCTCGTATGGATCATGATTTAATCCATTTTTATAAAAATAAAAAATAAACATAATTAATTGTAGCCTACAATAATTATAAAAAATATAACATTACGTAGCCTTTCAGAATGTTCAATTTAATTATCGACATGTTATTAAATTATAATTTGACTGCAATGATTTTTTTTCAAATTATTGTTTAAATCGGTAGATAATAATGTTACAAGATTTGAAAGGACATATTACAAGCGCACGCGCATAATGAGACATAATAAGAGCGTGAGAAGAGTGATAAGAGTTAATCTTAACTATTAAATATTATATGGATGTTGAATTGGTCTATGACATAGAGGATAATTATAGTTTCACCGTGCGGTTTCACATTGTATGGCGCTATTTATTTAATATATAAGGCTTTTCATTTATTGTGCTGTTTTAATTAATAAAATGAAATAATAAATCAAATATGAAGTGCATGATTTGAATATAAAATGCTGTAGAATACTATTTTTAAGGGTTTACTTGAGAATTATTTTTTTATCTGGTCCAATTCTTGAAGCGAGATATTTCTTTTTTTTTTTGGTACAGAAAAGCGAGATATTTCTTTTATTTTTGTATTTGGTAAAAAAATGTGTTTGACAATACAATAGTAAATAGTGTCACGGAATAGAAATGAAAAAATAAAGTTGTTTATTATTTCGGTCAATTTGGATTCTTAGGCTACCGGTTCATTTTCTGGAAAAGAAAAAGAAAATAGCTTTATCAAACATTATTTTTCTAACCATTTTTATTTTTCACACTAATTAAAAAAATATATGGGAACATTGTCATGTATATTATGCTCTCTACCCGTTTTTCTGAAAAGAAGTACTTTTTTAGTAGACTGAATGGGTTGATGATACAAACTCATAATCCCATGAATATGTAACCGCATCTCCATGTTTTCTGTATTGTTGTTTAGTTAAGTAGTTACTTTCCATTATGTTTAGTTGGGAAGTTACTTTCCATTATGTTTTTTACTGTGCTTCAGTTGTAATATTTATTTAAAGGCGCATTATGAATGAAAAGATATCAGAAAATTGCATCATTTAATTTATTTTTCTCTTTTCCTTAATCTTATCCTTTCTTGCTAAAAAGGAACCTATCATTTGGTGTTATCGTTGCGTTCACTCTCCTCATCCATGGCAGAAGGAACATGATTTAGAAAACTTGAAGAAACTCAAGAAATCCATGCCACACAAATCAACAAACTTTTGGAAAACTCTACCCAAGCTCTTTCCCAAATTAACCAACTTCGTGAAACATTTACCAAAACTTCCACACAAATTTCCGACCTTACTAAACAACCCAATCAAACCGTTCACCGCCTTAATGAGGTTCAAATTACCCTTACCACTTTAATAGGCCATATTGATCAACTCATGCATATCACCCCAACCACCAATAAACCAACTCCACCTCCACCTCTGCCGCCGCCACCACCACCACCTCCACATTTCCCACCTGTCCTTCAACCTAGACCCTTCAAACTTGACTTCCCACGCTTTGATGGAACAAATACTTCAGGCTGGCTCTTCAAAGCCACACAGTTCTTCGACTTTCACCATACTCCACAACAACAAAAACTTCAGATTGCCTCGTTTCACATGGACGGACCAACCCTTGCTTGGTTCCAGTGGATGCACTCCAACCACCCCTTCCATGACTGGCACAGCTTCATTATGGAACTTAAAGCCCGTTTTGGTGATTCTCCCTACGTTGATCACATGGGATCACTTGCAAAACTCCAATAGTCGACTACTGTTCAAGCCTACATCACTGCATATGAGTCCTTAGCAAATCGCATTTTCAACCTCCCATCAGAGTTCCTACTTCATAACTTTATCTCTGGTCTTAAACCAACAATCCGACAAGAGGTACAAGCTCTCCAACCAACAACCATCTTTCAAGCCAGGGTCTCGTCAAACTCCAAGAAGATAAACTCTCTGACCTCTCATTTGTATCCATTTCACCATCAAATCCCCCACCAGGTGTTCAACGATTAACTGCGGAAGAAATGAAAGTCAGATGAGAACAAGAGCTATGTTTTAATTGCGATGAACACTTCTCCCATGGCCATAAGTGCAAAAACTCTTCCACTCTTTTACTTTTTGATGATAATCAACCTGACCCAGCATCAAATGACCTTCACCAGTCTTGGGCAAATCAAGAACCTCGGGGACAAGGTTCATCTTGATGGAGAGGGGAATGATATAAACCCATGATCCTATGAATATGTAACTGCATCTCCATGTTTTCTATATTGTTTAGTTGGGTAGTTAATTTCCATTATGTTTAGTTGGGTAGTTACTTTCCATTATATTTTTATTGTTTATGCTTCAGTTGTAATCTTTATTTAAAGACGCATTATCAATGAAAAGATATCAGAAAATTGCATCATTTAATTTATTTTTATCTTTTCCTTAAGCTTATATTTTTTTGCTAAAAATGAACCTATCAGTTGACCCCACAAGAACAAGAAAAAACTAATAGATGTATAACTTGTCAGTCTCAATAAGATATTGGTGAAAGTAATATTTTGTCCTATTAATTCGCATAATAAGCTACATATTCTAATGTTGATATGTTATTCATATTGTGTTATGTCAATCCACATAATAAATGTCATTTTGAAGTTGATAGATTATTTGTATCGTATTAATCCACAAATAAACGAGTCATGTTTGTGATGAAGATTTTGACCCATTTTTGTTTAGTGTATTTCTGCTTGTATAAAATTCGTGTTGTGTCATGTTGTATCAATCTAAATCGACACCCCTTATATTTATGATGTCTATATATTTAATATATAGTGTGCTAAGCAATAAAAAAATTGTTTCTTATTTTTGCCAATTTGTACTCCCAGACAAGGTTGTTGAATCACAATACGTATCATGTGTCGTTTGACGAGATTTTTGTATCGTGTATCATGAGTCATATAGAATCGTAAGATACAAAAATATAATCAAAAATTATTTAAAAATATATAATTTAATTTATTTATTTTTGGAAACAGGAATATATATAATATAATTGGTATCATATAAATTCAAATTACAGAAAGTATCCAGTAAGAAAAATACATAAGTAACTAGCTTTTTACCAAAAAAAAAAAAAGTACAAACCATGTATTCTCCTACTCATCAATCATTAAGACTAATATTATCACTACTATCACTATCAGCATCTATCAGCGACATAATTATTCCATTATTCTCTTCATTAGGATAGTTATTTGACTCATCTCTTATTTCTTGTTTAACAATCTGAGGTCCTTAATGCGAAACTATGGCTTGATTCGTAGGAAACTTATAGCCTTTGAATGGTTTTCAAAAATAAAATATTTCTTACTTATAAATTGAATAGAATTAGAATATTTATTTAATTATTTTCTTTATTAATACTGATTTTTGATATTGATTTTTGAGTTTAAATGACAAATCAAATCTTTATTTTTTCCTAATTAATAATTTTTTTTTATTTTTTAATTTAATTCACAAATCAAATCTTTGTTAGTTTTTTATATTAGAAATTACAATATTTGGTTTAATTTTCGTATTATATTGTATCATTAGATACAATATCGTATCGTTCGATGCAAACCCCTTTCTGATACGTCCCACGATACGTATCGTTAAGTTTGTATCGTATTAATTGTATCATGTATGGTAAGATACTGATAACTATGCTCCCAGATAATTGGTTTATTCTCTAAAACAAAAATGAAATAAATTTGATTCTATCAAATACTATTGGGTAAAGGATTTCTCCAGTCACCGGAGATAAAGTTATCTCCCGTGAGCTCAAAACGATGTCGTTTTGGGGCGAAAATCAAGGTGTTTTTATAATTATAATATATTGCAGGGTTATATTAGTCTTTATCATTATATTTTTTAATCTTATAACCTCAAAACGACGTCGTTTTGAGCTCACTGGAGATAACTTTATCTCCGGTGACCGGAGAAATACTTTTCCCAATACTATTTATTGCTATTTCTATTTCCAATCTAAAAATAAAAGGGGAAAAAACATTTATGGAAATGTTACCATACGCACCTCAAATATCTTTCAGCAACTATACTCTCCAATACCCCCCCAATGGCCCAGATCTTTGATACGAAATTGGGCATCTAGAGCAGCTTTGACACGTTGGATTTCAGTTGGATTGTCGCCTGCCAGAACAACATCATCAACGTAAACGAGCAATGCAGTAAAAGAAGAGGTAGTTTTTCTGACAAATAAGGAGTGGTCAGACATAGACTGTGCATAGCCAAGATCGACAAGAGCATGGGAGAGTTTTGAATGCCACTGTCTGCTGGCTTGCTTGAGCCCATAAAGTGATTTTCTTAGTTGACAAATTTGACCATGAGAAGAATGAATACCTGGTGGCAAGTCCATATAAACCTCTTTGTTCAAATCCCCATGCAAAAATGCATTATTCACATCCAATTGTTCCACAAGCCAGTGTTTTGCAACAGCAATGGAAAACAACACCCGAATGGTTGTCATTTTGGCTACGGGGCTAAAAGTATCGAAATAATCTACCCCTTCTTGCTGAGTGTAACCTTTTGCAACCAACATTGCTTTGTAACGTTCAATGGAACCCTCAGCCTTGTATTTTACTTTATACACCCATTTACAACCGATGGTATGTTTTCCAGGTGGGAGAGAGACTAAGTTCCAAGTATGATTTAAATTCAATGCAGAAATCTCAGCTGCCATGGCTTGTTGCCAGTTAGGACATTTAGAGGCTTCAGTATAGTTTATGGGTTCTACTTCAGTAGTGACATTAAAACAGAATTGGGTGTAGGCAGGGGAACATGAATCATATGACAAAACAGATGAAAGGGGGTAGGGAATACCTGAGGAAGATTGAGTACCTGAAACAACATGATTGCAATGGAAGTCAGTAAGATATTCTGGTTGCCTTCGAATACAGGTAGGTCTACGAGGGGGTGTGATAGAGGCAGTATTGTGTGAAATGTCAGTGTGGGAACAGGGATCAGTTTCTGGAATAGTAGTGGAAGTGATAACAACTTCATGAAATATGCCATCAAGAGATACATTATAAGAAGCTGAAAAAATAGGTGAAATAGGTATGTCTATATCAGAAAAGGGAAACACTAATTCATAAAATTCAACATTTCAGGATAGGAATATACGTTTAGAAGATAGTTCAAGTAAAATATGGCCTTTGGTACCTTCCTGATAACCAAGGAAGACACACTTTTGTGCTCTAGGGGAAAATTTTGATCGTTGAGATTGCAAGGCGGAAGCATAGGAAAGGCAGCAAAAGGTTTTAAGGTGATCAAATGAAGGTGGTTTCTGGTATAATGTGTCATATGGTGTGCTGTAAGATAAGAAAGGTGTACAAAAACGGTTAATGATGTGTGTAGACTAAGCAAGAGCATAACACCAATAATGCAATGGCACTTTAGATTGAAAAAGTATAGCACGTGTGACATTCATAAGCTACTGGTGTTTCCTCTCAACAATGCCATTTTGTTGAGGGGTCTCAACACATGTGGTTTGATGAAAAATCCTTTTGGTTTTGAAGTAATCATTCATGAGAAATTCAGGACCATTATCACTACGGATAGCTTTTACTTTGGTTTGGAATTGGTTTTCATGAAAGGTTATAAATTGTTGAATGGAAGCTCTAACATTTGATTTGTGTTTAAGGAAAATAAGCCAAGTATATCGTGAGTAGTCATCAACAACAGACAAAAAATATCCGTGTCCATGGACCGAAACAACAGAAGCTGGTCCCCATATATCCATATGTAAAAGCTCAAATGGGTTATTTGTTTTACTAATACTTGAAGAAAATGGCAGTTTGCGCTGCCTAGCATAATGGCATATGTCACAAGGGGACACAATTTTATAAGGAATAACATCAAATCTTGAAGACATGTGTTTTAAAGAAGTGGGAGATATATGGCCTAGTCTAAGATGCCAAAGAAAATGGTCATTGCTACTGGTTTTGAAACTAGTGTGGCAGAAAGCATCATTAGTTGGAGTGGTTGGATCTTGTATTGGAGAAGCACCCAAGATGAAAAGACCTCCATGCTGTTTAGCTGTACCAATCTTCCTCTTGGTAAGTTCCTATTTGATGTAACAATGGTCATTAGAGAAAACCAAATAATAAGGTAAGGTTGAAAGAAGTTTGTTCACAGAGATCAAATTGACAAAAAATTATGGTACATACAGGACATTATACAGTATTAAATCACTTGAAAAATGAATATTTCCTGCATATGAAGCCATGACCTTGGAACCATTTGGCAGACTTATGAACACTGGGTTTATTTTATGAAAAGAAACAAGATTATGACATGAACAAGTTATGTGATCAGTTGCGCCAGTATCAAGAATCCAGCGCAACTGTCTACCTGTCTCTCCATTTGTCTCAGCAGCCAATGCAGAACTTGTAGCAAGATTGGCATGAACAGGTTCCTTTGATGACTGTAAGGCCTGCATGAGATCATGAAAATGCTGAGATGATAGAGTAACAGCTAAGTTTCCATGACTGCCTATACTAATTGAACATTCATTGGAGTTGGCTTGAACAACTGCATTTGCAATATGAGCTCCCTTTGGTTTATAACCTGGAGGAAAACCATGTTTGAAGTAACAGGTTTCTATAGTATGGTTGGTCATTTTGCAATGCACACAAAATTTCGATTCTCTACCACGTCCTCTGCCTCCAGTGTAGGAAAGACGTCCACGACCTCTGGTTGAGGTAAAATTTCTTCTATTATCATGAACTTCATTGAAGAAGGCCTTAGAGTTCTCATCCGTTGTGGAATTAAAGTGAAATTCCCTTTCTTGTTGAGATAACAGTGAGAAAACTTTATTTATATCAGGTAGAGGATTCAATAGCATGATTTGAGATCGAACATGAGCATACTGCTCATTTAATCCTTTCAAGAAATGAATATTGCAATCTTGATCTCTTCGAGTGCGTATCTCAGAAAGAGCAGGACAAGTGCACAAAATATCACATTTGCAAGCAGGTAAAGGTCTCAGGTTATTGAGTTCATCATACAAACCTTTAAGATTTTTGAAATAATCAGCAACTGTTCGATCTCCTTGCCTCAATTTGTATACATCTTCCTGCAGGTCAGAAATCCTGAATATATCTGCCTGAGAGAATCGTTCCTTCAAGTCTTTCCATGCATCACTTGCATGATCGATCCATACAATAGACTGAAGAACGGATGTAGAAATAGAACGGTGAATCCATCCTAGCACGGTGGTGTTACAACGTTGCCATGCACTGTAGGAATTATCCATCTCTGGTGGTGGAGGCAAACTTCCATCGATGAAACCAACCTTGTTCTTTGACAAAAGTGCCATAGACATAACTCTAGACCACATATGGTAATTCTTTCCATCAAGCGGTGTTGAAACTAAAGTTTGTGATGGAATTTCATTAGGGTGAAGGTAATATGGATGTGATGTGCTTGTAAGGAAATCAAATGGCAAACTTTGAGTCATCCTTTACGAGTAGCTCATGGTTTTAATTTTGTTAAATAAGATTAAGCCAAAAATAAAAGGATGAGGAACTGGAACTAAATTTATATTGGATCACATTGTCACTTTTTATATGGCTATGGGAGTCAAAGTAAAAAATGAAAGAGAAAATAATAAACATGGATCAAAGTAAAATTGATACAGTCCTCATTGGGCACTAGTAAATCTGTCCTCGAGTAAAATTCTTAGCTATTCACAAAACAAATTTTTTAATATCATTATTAAATATGCAACACTTTAGTTATATAATTTATGAGTGTTTTTATCTTTATTTGGATTTTTTTTGGGTAAACTATTTGGAATTTGATTATAAGGACTGTCCTTTTATTATTATTATTATTGGATCAAATCAAATCACCACTTGCAAAATAACAAAATAAGAATTGTTAATTTGATTTTGATCTAACAATGATTGTAAAGAGGAAATATCATAAATATAATCTATCTTTTTCTTTATTATTATTATTGTAAAGAATAGTCATTTTAGTTAAAACTAGTGTTTTTTATTTAAAATTCAAAAAAAGAACTACCCATTTTCTGCATCATAATTTCTATTGAGTATCTTTTTCTTTCACTTAAAAGGACATAATTTTTTCATAAAAAGGACATAATTTTATGTCGTTTAGAAGGACAAACATCAAAGTCTTAATAAATATTTTTATTTTAAAATTAATCTCTTTTAATTTTTTTAAAAAAGTAATTAGATTTGACAAAATTACTCATTTAATATATTAATGTTGGGAATAACATATGTTATTTTAAAGGATATAAGCTTATATCATTTTAGATCATAACCGTTGATTTCTGTCCATCAACGGTTATAATTTATTGGATCAAAATTATTAATTAATTAATAATAAATTTGGCCCATTAAGTTGGATCCAATAGATTATAACCGTTGATAGATGGAAATCAACAATTAGGATCTAAAATAATATAAGGTTATATCCTTTAAAAAGGATAGATGTTTTTCCATTAATGTTTTTAATTTAAAAATTAATAAATGTTAAAATCTCATATGTGAAAAATTTGTGTCGTGAAAAGAAAAGTAGAACACAAAAATTCACATAATCTATGTGAAAATTTAACAAGAAATGATTCATCCGGACAAGAGAAAAAATTGGAGTTTGTCCCGACAAAGAAAGTGGGGAGTCAGTGGAGATGAGAGAAGTGTGGGGACGGTAGATTTGTGATTGTTGACTGTGATAAGAGAGTAAGAAACACGGAACTCGAGGCAAGGACAATGTCACGGTTATTGTCGGTTATGGCAGTTTGCCACGTAACACCCACGTGTTCCTCTTCTGTTTTCTGGGACCCACTTTCCCTGTACGGCCCATTTGTCTCTTCTCCTACCGACAATGCTCGCACTCCTTATTTTACTAATGTCCCTTCCTTCTACTGTTTTCTTCTGATTCTGATTCGAATGGCCTTCATTTATTTTTCACTTGTGCTAATTTTTTATTTTATTTTTTATTTTTTTACGTTTGGGCATATTATAATTTTGAACATAAAATAATATTTAATATAAAATAATTATGTACTTTTTTTTTTCTTAATAGAGGCAGTAAGGGTAGAGCTAAAAATTCAAAAAGTAGTTAACGAAATTATATCTCAAATAGTTTTTGAATTTAAGTATGATGACTATATAAAGGATTTAATTTTGATAAGGCATAAATATAAAAAGTTATATTCCGATTCTTATACCAGCTGAACAAGGATTTGTTTGTAGTTAATGCAGATAAATAATTTGGAGTAAATCCAAAACGACGTAATTTTGAGACGGAAATTATGGTATTTTTATGATTTTAATTTATTTCAGGATTATAATAATCTTTATATTTATAATTTTTTAAGATTTGAATACCAAAACGATGTCGTTTTAAGAATAAATACAGATAACTTATCTGCATTAACTGCAGCAATACTTTTCCCATATAAAAATACAATAATATTCAAAATTATTTTGTTAGATTATTTAATGAATGTATATTTTATATAATAATTAATATAATTAAACTCATTAAATAATATATTAACATAAAATTTAAGTAATAGTATAAAAATATTGATACTAATAATACATCAAGATTAATCTCTTATACAAAAAATATCATCTTTTATAAAACTATTTTTCTCCTTTCCTTAATTAAGCACTTCATATTTTATGCAATAAAATGTTGAAATCCTAACATTAATAATTTTTTTTATGTTTTCTTATATTTTTTAAAGATGTTTTTCTTTATTATTAATTGTCTGATTTTAATTTATAACTTCAACATATTTATATTTTATAATGTTAAATGAGTTAGAATTATTTTTTACCGATGGAAGTTAAGCTTTTAATTTTGTCCGTTGATTCAATTTATATTTAACTACTCTGATTTATCATAGATATGAGTATATACAAGAAAATTAATGATTAAGATTTGGTGTAAGACTTCTTATTTTTATATCAATATTCGAATAACTTGTTCATATTAAATAAAAGAGTTCGTTTTTTCTGCAGTTACTGCAGATAAGTTATCTGCAGTAAGCCCAATACGACGTCGTTTTGGGGCCGAAATCATGGTACTTTTTGTAATTTTAATTTATTTCAGGGTTATAATAGTCTTTATATTTATAATTTTTTAAGATTTTAATACCAAAACGACATCATTTTGGGAATAAATGTAAATAACTTATCTGCATTAACTGCATAAATATTTTTCCCTAAATAAAATTATAAAGTAAGAGAGTAAAAGTCATAAAACAATTGATAAAGATGGGATAAATTTTGAATATACTTGAGCATAAACAATCTTCTTATAATGTATTTTAGCTATTGTTGTTATCCAAAAAACTCAAAGAGAGAGAATAAATTAGCTATTGTTCTGATCAAGAGCTTTCAAAGATGGACACGTGATATCCCGTTCGAGCATGAAGCGAGATGCAGCTTCTGGCTAAGCTCTTGTTGACACACAACAGTGAAAATATGGTCAGAGTTATTGTTGAGGACCTCCTGACTTTCTCGAGATGTAGCAACAAGGGATTGGTTTGTACAACATGGTCTCAGAGACCACACCTTTGTGTTGTTGGAAGATATTTGAGTGTAACAATTCCAATAGGCAAAAGATGGCGTATACTTGCAAGGACGCCAACACTAAAGAAAGTGTACGAAGGAGGTAGATTTTTCATAAAGAAAGGTGCATACGCAAGGGTGAACACCTTCCATTTGTAGCTAGGTGTTGACGATGAACTATAGGGCGAAAGGAATAACTATACATGTACAAGTCCTAGCCTGTGAAGTGTGGTCACGAGGCGGATTTTGTGCCGATTTAATGGTGCCACCCAATGGTTTTAAAAATTGAATTAGTATTTATAAATTGGATAAGAATAGATTTAAACATGATAAAATTAGTTTTGTTTCCTAACCAAACTCAAATAGATTTCATCCCTATATATATATATATATATATATATATATATATATATATATATATATATATATATATATATATATATATATGGGGTAAATATTTCTCTATCATCTAGATAAGTTTATCTCCAGCTAGTCCCAAAATTACGTCATTTTGATTAATAAAGGGTGATTATGTAATTTTAGGTGAATTAATGAAGGGTGTTTCAGTAAAATGTATATGATATAAAAATAAATAAAATTACAAAAATATCCTTCATTAATTCACCTAAAATTAAATAAACACCCTTCATTAATCAAAACGACGTAGTTTTGGGGCTAACTGGAGATAAACTTATCTCAAGCTGCTTGAGAAATGTTTTTCCCATATATATATATATATATACAAAATAAATTTAAACTTAATAAAATTTATTTTCTTTCCTAGTAATCATTATATAATAAATAAAATTAATTACAAAATTATACTCAATCAAATTAATTTGAATTTTTTTATTTTGTATTATGTTATATTGTGTTGTGAATCTTGTGATTGATACAAAGATTTATTTCTATCTTGCACCGACATTAATATGGGATACGAGATACGAGTAGTGTTTTAAAACTCCACCCCGCCTCCCGGGTTTACCCAGGTCAACCCTGACCCCTCCCCTCTAGGGGTTGGGGTCACAAGTTGGACCCTATATGCACATCGACCCCTCTGACCCCCAAAATCCAGCCGGGTTTCAGTGACTCTCAGGTCAGAGGGGTCGAAGGGGGTCATTGCATGTTTACTTTTAAAAAAAAAAATTCTTGAAACAACGTCGTTTTATTAAAAAAAAAATAAAAAAAAATGCTTGCAAACCTAAATCTTATCGTTCTCTTTTCTCCCAACGACTTAGACGTCTTCAATCTTTACCTTGCTGCTGGAAATCTTCTAGAAAAGGTAAATATTTACTCATTCAAATGAAATCCTTATAGTCGTCGATGAAAAACAAAAACTCTTTTTTACTTCCTTTAAATTTTCTTTGTTAGGGACCTTCTCAAAAGAGGCAGAACCGGGTCAGCGTAGTAATCTCATTAACTAGTGGTTGTAATTGGTGAATTATGTTAAGTATATTTTGAATCTTTGATGATTGGTGGTTTATTTTTTAATATTTTCACATAGGATATATATATTTATATTTTTTTAATATATAAAACCGAGTCAGCGTAGTGACCCCGTGACCTCCCGGTTGAACCCGTGACCCCTGACCTCGGCCGGGTCGATGGCCGGGCCGGGTTTTTAAACACTGGATACGACATTCCGACACGTTAATTCTAAAGAAATGTTAGATTTCGACACGTTAAGACATATTTTGATATTAAATAATATTTTTAATATTTATAATATAATTTACATTTATAGCAGCTCATAGTAAGTCTTATAACCAATCAAATATTCAAATTTCATAACATAAATATAAAGTAAAAAAATAATTATGCCTTGTTAACTTTTCATGTCAAATTCTATAACATAAAATATTTAATTTATAAATTGATTTTTCATTTTTATTTAAAAAGATAAAATAAAATAAGATTTGGATCTGCAAAAGAAAAAAAGGTTACCGCGTGTCAGAAAATATTGACCACATGTCGGAACATAGCGAAACTTGTTGGTGTCCGACACATGTCCATTACGCGTTTTTCAAAAAAATTGTGTGTCGGTGTACTTTCTAGATTTATATATTATGAATATTTGCATTCAATTGTATAATTTTTATTTCGGTTATAAATTTTAAAATGAGAAAGATGTTTGTCTTTTTAAAGATGGTCATTTTAGTTAAAAAATTTTATTTATAAATTATTTTTTTAAAAAAAAACTCTTACTTTCTCCCTAATAATTTTTATTTATTTCTCCCACTTAAAATAACATAATTTTATTTACCGAAATTTTTTTTGACAAAATTCTATATCCTTTTAAAAGAAAAAATATTAATGTCTTCCCTTTAAAAAAGGGATAGAATATTATTACTACTAAATAATGTTACTACCAATGTAATATTACAATCACCTCTTAAACGTTGATTTTAGTAAATTAACGATTATAATTTATTGTGAATTAATAATTAATTAGTGAGTTTAATTTGTGAAAATAATAACCTTTGATTGACGAAAATCAACGGTTAAGATATGATAGTGATATTGATAATAATATTATTTGGTAGTAATAATATTTTATCCCATTAAAATGTATGTAATTTTGCTCACATAAAATTTCCTCGCCCCGCCATTGGCCTAGACTAAGTAAACCCAATTACATAAAAATGCTAAGCCTACAAATTCCTTTCCCAACTTAAAACAGAGTTGATATATATTAGGGGGGGAAAAGGATCTTTAAATTTTAATGTAGCTTGTAAAGTAGATGGATTGAATACTATTAAACAGAAAAGACTTGAACTTTTCAAATGTGAGCAAAGAAAGCGTGAGGGAAAATCAAATAGCATGCAGTATAATTTTGACCCGATCGAGATTGCTTGACTAAGGAACCCTGTGCATGTTCATTTGGCTTATTAGCAAGAATCATGCCGACACCACCTCTAGACTGATTTTCCTTTGTGACAATTGGAAACTTTGTAGTGTTACCACGTGTCATTTTCACGCAACCTTCTCTCCGATAATCATGGCTACATTACAGAATGAAAGTGCTTTCACCAAGAAAGAAAGAAAAAAAGTATGAAAGTGCAAAATCAAGACCAGAAAAAAATATTATTTCTTAATAGTTTTGACGAGATATATTTTAGTTCAGTGTCTTAATTAGTTATTTATTTTTTTAAATTATTCTTCCACTAATAACTTTGTTTAACAAAATACTCGTCACAGAAAAGCGATCCGTTGGCGGAATCAGCTTAACATTGCATAAATTAATGTGGGTTTTTCTATTTAATTTTCATGTATCAAAAAAAAAAAAAAAAAAAACGTGGGTTTCGGTGGGTTTAGGTTACTTAAAATGACAAAACTACCCTTAAATTGTAAGTTTGCGAATTCTTTTGAATAATATTAGCATTACATTCTTTAGCATTTTCGTTTCCATACTTTTTTTGAATTATATGGTGAAATTTCATGTGGACTTTAATAAATAACGTGTCCAGTCTGTGTTTATGTGATTTCATCAAATAATAAAAAATGTTAAAAAAGTATTAAAGAGTTTTATCATTTATTTTTCCCCCTCATCTATTAGGCTCTATTAGGTTGATTAACCAAATTATTCTTTTAGTAAGAATTTATCAATATGTTTCTATTTAACCAAAGATGATAGAAGGGCTCCACCAGAAATAGTAATTTACAGGTGGCAAGATCCTATTTGTTGATTCATATTTATTCAAGTGAATAACTATATGAATTATTTACTTGAATTAATGAGTTATTTACTTGAGTAAAAACATTACTTACTCAAGTAAATGAGACATTTTTTAAAGTAAATAATTTACTCGAGTAAATATCCAAGTTAGTTGTTAAAGGTGAAACCCTTAAGAAGGGAAAGGAAAGGAAGATCGAAAAGGAAGAACTCTGATATTATTCAAGATGATTCAAAAGGACCATTCGATACATGTTTATACCCAATTAACTACCAACTAACTACTGTAATCTATCCATACACGTGTCCTAATCCTACTCTCCCTGGTTCTTTTATTAACACGTCACTTTACAAGCACAATACGTGCCAATACAACAATAAGTTCCTAGACCACTAAGTGATGTAGTCAGCTAATAGCACCGAATCTCTCCTCTTGCGTGTGGAACACCTTCTAGTTGTAACACTCCCTCGCTCTTCACAATTGACCTTGTCCTCAAGGTCAAGATTAGGATAGCAACGTTGGAGATCTTCTTCCTTCTCCCAGGTAACGTCTTCAGGTACAGAGTGAGACCATTGGATTAGGAATTCACGACCCTGCTTGTTGTGAAAAGACACAATGCGTGAACTTAAGACAGCAAGAGGGACCTGTATAGGTTTGTTGTCAACAGCAAAAGATGGCAAAAGACTGGCGTTGATTTGTTGAGTTCCCACCCACGGTTTCAGCTGTGAAACATGGAAGGCAGGATGAACTTGACATCCAGGTGGTAACTTCAATTCATACGCAGCAGGTCCCAAGAGACGGGATATTTCAAATGGACCAAAGAAACGTTTGCTAAGCTTATGATTAGCTCTGAAGGTTAAATCATCAGAAACGCGGAAGCGCATCGTACCGATGTGATGAGGAATGAAGAACACCGCTTTGATTACCTGGGATGAAGAAGCGAGCGTGACAATTCCTCACGTTCAGATCTCCTTCTCTAGCCTCACGATCTGCAGCAACGCACCACGAACGGTCGCAAAATCCGCTCTACGGTTGATCTTCCAGGCTATGACTCAAGGGACCAGGGAGTCGTGTAGGCAACCGTTCAGATGATGAACATTGCCTCTTTGTGTTTCTGATTTCTGAAACCCTAGGAGGCACAAGTGGAGAATATGTTCCATATATACCTGCCCAATCCAACTAACCCTAATCTTCATGGGTTAGACTTGGTCTTTGGGCTCACTCACTAAAGCCATTAGGCTTAGTGAAAAGAGCATACCCAACAATCTCCCACTTGCTCTTTTGGACACAAACTTGAGTTCATAAACCCAAGACTATGTAGCCCATAAGCCATCATCATCTGATTATACAACTCATCCCTTGTCTCAAGCTAGCCTGGGGATCTACCATTTGTCACTCATCAAGGCTCCTGATAATCTTTGAATGATTATCTAATTCGGCGCTACTCCACTAAAAGCCCGAACGTGAACTCCAAGATTAATGACATTTATAACATTAATATACATTGCCCCTTTATAGAATGTCTATAATTGATTGACAGGTTTTCTGTAACTCAATCAATTATTTATTCCCTTGACTATGATAGTTTCTCTAATGGATTACATGCACTGGCCAGTGTCTTTAATATCTAAGTACCGAAACATATCAAAGGGACATATCCTACAAATTCCATGTTGTTTATCTCATAAATACCGATAATCAAATAATCTCACTCCCAAAATACCGAGTTATTGGCCGTCAATAGATCGAACCTCACCCGTTGGTAAATCAAAGAATGAAAACTATTTGACGACCTATTTATAATAAACTCAGGATTAAGAGCAATCACATAACTATAGTTAACTGGAGATTTGATACCTTATGACAGAAAAACAACCTTAATCAAATCTCACCTTGATCCTTTCAATGTGAATGTTAATTCACACCAATATTTTACAATGATTCGGCCAAAACCATTTCATAAAATATTGCAGCCTAAATAAAGTGCCCAGCTTTATTTAACAGTTGTGAATCTGTTCATCAATTGTGAGAACCTATGATCATGTCCTCCATGAACGTATCCATATGATCATATACTCCACAATTTGATCCGGACCTTAATGTTTGTAAATAGTGCGCTAAATAAAGAAATAAAACCTTATTTATGAAATTCAGAAAATGATTTTATTGTTTCATTGTCTTACTCCAAGAGCACAATGAAACCAATAACTCTCACTTGCTTAATGCAAGTTTGGGATCCTCTTAAGACCCAAAGAAGTAACATGCCTCTTGAACACAAGTTCATACAAACTCTTAGTAACTGGGTCTACAAGATCCACCTATAACGCTATCTGAGTTTAGTGAAAAACTCATAGCTCAAGGTTGATCTCTTGAGTCAATATCCACTTGAAATAATTGAATTTGAGAAAACTCAGCTTTTCAAGACTCCCACTAAAATATACCAGCATATAATCTCACTACTTGAGTACATGCATAATAATAATCTAGTATTCCTCTAGGTCCAGAATGGTACCATCTCACTACTCCCACTGCGTGACAGATGTCTGGTTTAACGCCCAACATGATATGCATGAGACTACCTTTGCCAAAGCATAAGATATCCTGCTCATGCATTCTTCCTTCTCAGAAGTCTTTGATTACTCCTTAAGAACATGAATTCCACATCTGAGAATTATCATTCTTCTCTTAGAATTCTCATGTTGAATTTTGGCAAGAGTTTTGTCAATGTAAGTAGCCCGAGGTGATGCCAAAAACTTATTCTTCCGGTCTCATAAAAGTTTTATACTAAGAATATAATTGGCTTCCCCAGTACTTTCATACCAAAACACTAACTTAGCCAACTCTTTATGCTTGATATTACCTCCACGTTGTTTCCAATAAGGAGCATATCATCTACATAAAGTACCAGAAAATCTACTGTCTTCCGTTGGATCCTTTACATACAAATACAGATCATTCATCAAGTTTCTCTCAAAATCAAAATTTTGATAACCTGATCAAAAATGATGTTCCAAGACCTGGATGCTTGCTTAAGTCTATGAAATAGACTTTCACAACTTGCATACCGTGTGTTCCTGCCCATTTGCTATATACCTTTTTGGTTATTGTATGTAGATATCCTGACATCCAACGCCCAAAATGAAATCTCATAATTGAGACTTATAGCAACTAAGAGAATCTGGATAGACTCGAGCATGGCGTCTAGCATAAATTGCCTCCAAGCTAGCTTTGAAGGTTTTCACCTTCCTGTCTGTAACAGCCCGTGTTAACCCGGATTGTTAACACACTATCGTATTAAGCCACGCTTAATTAAAATGCGGAATAAATTTTTTTTTCTTTAATTCAATTATGACGTCATTAACTTAACCAACTTGATTACTTAATCATTTTCATAAAAATACTGCCTGTATGTAAATTGCAAGACATCTAACTGGAATACCTCATATATAAATAATAGGTGAGTATCTAAAGCCACAGGTCTACACAAGTAGCCTGGGTCAAAATCCTGATACTTTAATTACAACATTAATTTAATAAGACGATAACAATCATGTGGCATGGACAAACCCCATGCTCACCAAATAAGGCAACAATGCCCACAAATAGTCTCAACATAAACTTAACATAAATAAAGCAGAAAACATAACAGCAGTCAAATAAACAGCAATCCACAACCAGCACGTCAGCATAATTATCAGCTCAGCTCTGGCCTCCTGCCACATGAGCCCTCAACATTACCTGATCCTGAAATAAGCGTCCCCAAACGTGGGGTGAGATCTCTAACAAGAAATCTCAGTAAGACAAGGGGTCCTCAAGGAGTCTCCACCCCAAGCTCACTTACATGTGTAATATAAGTTCTAAAAACAGTATTACAATATAAGTTCTAAAATCATGCGATGCAGCAATTAATCATGTCATGTGTGCTTTCAAATCTACTGGCCAGAGAAATGTAGGAATACGTCTATGCCTACATGAGTACATGGATACTACCTGCACCTCACCCATATGCTTCTCCATCTTGTATGTACTACATACTCAGGATTGCCGTCTAGGTGGACACCACATGCATCATAAAAAGCTCATTGCATATAAATAGCTCAACAGCATTTCCAAAATAATAAAGCATGTAACACAGCATGCATAAACCCATCCCCATGGGACATGGTGGAACACCAAAATGGCTAAACCGAGGACACGAAAGCTTACCTTGCAAGCTAGCTATCCAAGCCAAGAGTCCGCACAAACTCAAAGTCCAAACACAGCAGAATCACAATCTGTTTTAGACCAATAATTATATCAATATTAATATTCTAATATTTACAATGTTAAACTAGACATCTTGAGGTTTCCAACGATATACTTCATGCCTCAATCGGAGTTGTATAACTCCGGTTATGATTTTCGCAAAGTGACTGCTGCCAACTGAATTTCCAGCAACCAAGACTCGACTTTAAACTAACACTGAGATCAAACCACTTATCCAATGGCTACGAAATTTTACAGGGTTATAGCCTTATGTGTTAGCTACACATAGGTCCAAACGGCACTCGATTTGGAGCTCTGTAGCTCAAGATATCGAATTTTTACCGAAACAGGTTCGTTGCTGTCCCCATATCCGGATATGGATATCCGGATATCATATCCGGATACTGATATCCGGATATCTGCCCGACAATATCCGGATATCTCACGACAGAATGCATTTTCTGCATTTCGTGAATATCCAATCCATAGGTTCAACTTTTTAACCGATTAAAGGCACTTAAACATGCATTTCTAGGTGTGTTTAACCTACCCCACCCTTAAGTTATTAACTTAGCTCAATACATGCATCAAGGTTCCATTTTTAAGCATTTAAACCCATGATCATAGTTGGTATAACTTACCAAAGCTCAAAAACAGAATAGGCAGTGCTCTTGGAGCTCTCCAAGGTTCCTCAAACTCAGCCTAAGTAGGAGCACGAAAATGGCACTTCAAGGTGGGTTCTTGCACCACAAGAAGACACTTTGAAGCTCACAATGACTACCACAAAGTAGCCATTACTTAAGCTTCAAACTCATGCTCACTAACTACACACACACAGCTTTCTCAACACAGAATGATGGCCACAATGCAGCCCCAAGGTTTACTCTCACCTTCAGAAGTGTTTAAACAAGCATGAAAGGTGATAACTTGGCTAAAGAATGAAGAAGGAAGAAGGAAGAAGAAGAAGAAGAAGAAGAAGAAGAAGAAGAAGAAGGGTGGCAGCAGCAGCCACTATTCACGTAGGAAATGTATGGCCTAGGGTTTTGTGCCCACTAATGGGTCTATTTATAGGCCCAAGCCACTAACCGCGCAGTATTAGCCTTAATAGCAAAGTAAAAGATATTGATCCCAAACTTTGGAATCTAGACCTACGCATTTTTCTAAGATTTTTCATATTTTTATTTTATTTTTCGGAGCACCTTTCCGGTACGCGCTTTTCCATAGCCAGTATCAGTTCTGACATCAGATTACGTCATTTTGACTTGAAACTTGTTTTACAAGTCCTACATAATATTCTAGTAATTATCATGCATTCGTTATAATTTTCCGGGATACTTTTCCGGTACGCATTTATACCGAGTAGCAGAACCGGTATCTGCGCTTTTCTTCCGAAAAGCGACTTTCAGCATTTTTACTCACTCAATATAATTATCTAAGCCCATTAATAATTATTAGGGTTAATTATGGAATTATTTCCTAATTATCATAATTAATTCATTAATTACCTTAATTAGCGGTGCGGGTTCTTACACTGTCCATCCTCTCTTTGCCATTTATGTCCACATGCACCTTGTGGGTTTTACCCCTTTTGGTGCCTTTACTAGGGACCGAACGGAGTTGAAATACAAGTATTTCATCTCATTGTTCATAGCTTGAGCAACACTTGATCAACAACATCTTCTAGTGCATTATCGTAACTAGTAGGATCAATGACACTCAACAAGAGACAACTTGAGAGTTAACAAGATTCTCTCCCACCACGAATGTACTGCACTAGACTTTGTGTATTTATAGGTAAAACAACGAGTGTGTCAAATGGTGGATCTTCAATTTCTTGAGGATCCGCTTATCCTTGATATTGTTCCTTTACATGTGATACTAATATTTCTACTAGTTTCACTTATATATTATCATGTTGAATTTCCAATTACGGTTCCCTTGTTTGTTCACCTAGAGTTATATCTATCCCCTCTTGAACAATCAAGGGAACAATGGATGAAGCTTCTAGAGATTCTGAAAATTCTTGATCTGAGATAAATCTCATCAAGAATAACCTAACTTAAGAGCTTATCATTTCTCATCTAGTCCTCCTTTAAGAAAATCATGTGAGTGCTCACTTAGATTATCTTGTCCTTAAGACTAAATAAGAAATCATCCCTTGTTCTCTTAGGGTAGCCAAAAGATATGCACTCTTCCATACAAGATTCCATCTTATTTTACTGCTGTTGTAGGACGTGTGTCGTAGCACCCTAAATCCGAATATGGTTTGATCTGGGCTTGCACCCTTTCCATAATTCTTTAGGTGTCATTACAACAAACTTTGATGGAACCAAGTTAAGAAGGCACATTTCCTTCTCCTAGGCACCTCCCTTGAACAACATTGGCAAAGATGAATACCTGAATATGATCTCCACCAAGTCTAGAAATGTTTGATTTTTGCATACTGCAATTTCATTCAACTAATGCATTCCTAGAGTTGACAGTTATAAAACTATCCCCTCTTAAATCAGGTAAGACCTGAACTTACAAACACTTTAGTAGACTATAGTGTTTTGATTTGAACTCATAAATGCTTTTCTGCCTCAAACTTAAAACTCTTGAAATTTTCCAAAAGCTTTAGACTTATGGCGCACTAGGTTCATCTGTCCAAATCTAGAGAAAACATTCATATAATGAAGTACTCATCACCTCTTCTAGTCTGAACACTAATTGGTCCACATACATTAGTATGAACCAGTTCCAGTTGAATAGTTGCGCAAACCTTTTTGGCCCTTGTAGGATTGCTTGGTCATTTTACCTTTTAAATAGGACTAACATGTAGCAGTTAGTTAAAAGATTCTTGAACTTTCACTCTCTCTTTTAACTAAAACATGTTTCCTACTTGAGATAATGTGACTCAATCACAAAAGCCAAAAATATGTTTCATTTGAGACTTTTATTTCTTTGGTGAAAATCTTTGTTCATCATCCTTTCCATTCAACACAAAAAACTTAGGGGGGTATAGGACAAAGGTAATAAAGACTATTTAAACAATGTACCAGAACAAACAAGACGAAGATGAACTTCGAAATGTAAATGAGGAATCAATTGCATTGTCAACCCATGTTTTAATCAAAACAACGAACAATAATTGAATTCCTCTTTAAATCTGGAACAAGTAAACAGTCACCCAAAACCATAGTCTTATAAATAACTTGTCCTACTGCAAATGCAGGCACAATTCCCATTTTTAAGATTAAAATATCTATGTCCATTGCTGACAGGTATGTCATGTTTGAACTACTGCAAAGAGTAACAAACATAATCAGTGATTCCTGAATCAATAATTCAGTCACTGATCAGGCCTTGATATGCCCATGTCTGGTTCTTTCATCACCTCTGGGCAATTTTTTTTTCAGTGTCACTTCATTCTGCACATGAAGAACTTGCCTTGCGGCTTCTGCATAGCAACTGATTTGACAACTGAAAACCAAGTTTTTTTGTTCTTGTTACCACCCTTGGGTTTCCCTTTGGATTTAACAAGACTCTTAGCAAAACCTGCACCGACTGCATTCTGTCTAGCAGAGCTGCTAGACGCAGCAAACATGTCATTAAGAGTCTGAAGCATTTCTACTCCACTCTTAATCATGTACACTTGCTTCTGCAAGTATTTGGAAAAAATGACAATAATATAGCAAGGAACTACCATATCTGCCCTTTCCCAATCTGAGAAATGCATCTTAGTTTCCTTAGACGCATCCTCTGCAGGTTGCTATGGCCCTCGCATTGTCAGGACAAATTTTAGCTTCCATGTTTTAGTACAATATCAAAAATTTGCTTTTCACTTATTCATAGTTGGTACCATCTAGAGGTTTTTGACTCAAAATCATTTCTAAAATATTTTCTGAAAACATATAAAGCACATAATTACAAACAAATAATGCAATAAACAAACGAAGCGCAAGTAGATTCTCATAACTACTCTTGTTTATTGTTAACAATCCTTCAGTTTATCTTTACAAGGCTTACGATGGGCAAGTCACGTGTAAAAATCAAAATTGTTATTTGGGCCTTCAGTGCCATTGCCAGAGCCTCGATGGGAGGGTTAGCAATTTTACCAAAGTTGAATGTAATTAACCATTGTTTAATTTCAAAATTATCCTTAGTGTCTAAGCATTGCCGACGATGGGCCGTACAATACTTTACTAAAATTTTGAAATTATTAAGATTTAATCTAGTGAAATCCGATTATCCTTATCCGATGGGACTTCAGCGATAACCATTTCACTAATAAACCCACAAATGGAGCCCGCAGGTTTTAAAATTAATTAATTTTTAAAACCTTCACCCATTCAACATTTTTGTTTGAGAATTTTCATAATCCCTGTCGAATTCATTTTTTTTTTAATTTCAAAATTATCTTTAATAACTTAGTATTATTGACGATGGGCCGTACAATACTTTATTAAAATTTTGAAATTATTAAGACCCAATAAAATCCAATCATGCTTATCCGTTGGGGCCTCACATGATTATTTTATTGATAGGTCCGCAATGCGCCTGGAGGTTAAATTAATTTCTTAATTTAAATCTCCTCCCATAATTATTTAGTTCCAATCTAATAAAACCCAATCATGCTTATCCGATGGGGCTTCACATGATTATTTTATTAATGGTCCTATATTGCGCTTGAAGGTTAAATTAATTTCTTAATTTAAATCTCCTTCCATTCAACACAAGCATTATTTTGCAATTTCCAAGAATTATTTAATTGAGAGTATCCTTTGTTTGATTTCAAAAACTATGTAAGCAAGAGTGCCGATGAACGTGAATCACTTAGCTTATCTGAATTTTGAAATCATTAAGGTCCTGAAATCCGGTCACTTTACGTCAGCATGTGCTCCAAACAATCATGATACATGAATGTTGTGTGCAGCGTGTGTTATTCCATGACCATTTCAGAAAACCCACAAATTACTCGCGAAATAAAAGAATTCTCTTAAGAAATTTTTTTACTTATTTGTCTTGATTTTAAACTCCAAAAATAATCAATTTGATTATTCTAGATTTTACCAAAATCATAATAGTTAAATTAATTTTCAAAATTAATATAAACATTAATCTAGATTTTGTTTCCAAAATCATGATAATCATAATTTTATTTTACCGGAATATTTAAAATCAAAAACTACGTGCATAAACTATTATACTAGTCGGTAATGACATAATAGTAAATATGCACGTATGACATGTGATCATGCAACAATATGGCACCTTCCTATCCTATATGACATGTCATCCCAGATATCATGTTAATCGCACATATAATTCATACCATTCAATAAAAGCATTAAATAATAAATTCTAATTACTTTAATCCATGGCTTTCCTATTTTAAAAAAATAAAATAAAAAAATATTACAACTTCAGAATTCGACTTTCGCATAACCCATATTATCTGTCTCAAGCCACTTTAGGGTTTCAATGGGCCCAAAAGCCCAAAGACCCAATCCTTTGGCGAGAAACCCTAGGACGCGAAAGAGGAACCCTAGCCGTCAGGTCTGCCGCGCCGTCACCCGAAGTCAACTCAAGCCAAAACTCCAGGGGAAGGACCACCACAGAGAGACGAGTGCACCGCCGCTGGAACCACCCAAAAAGGTGGCCGTACGCTCCCACACTCTCTCTTTCTTTGCCGGAGAGTGGCGGCCACTCTCAACATATTGTGGAGGCGCGTGGCGGGGCGTGAAGTCTCTGATGGAGGAGATCCACCCACCGTTGCGTTCGTCTTTCCGTCCTCTTTCCAACCATATAAATATCGACCCATTCTGAGATCGGGAAGTCCTCGAAAAGTGTCTGACAGTGCTGGCTGCGCATCTTCCTCGCGGTTTCTCGATCTTGAACTTTTACAAAATGTTGGAAAAATACATAGAAATTCCGAAAATAAATAAAAATATCAAGGAGGAAACCTAATCATATGGGATTAGCCTCATTGTTACAAATCGAGAAATACACGAGAGACCCTAACCATGGATCAAAGCATTTTTACCGATTAAAATTTAATCTTTTATGAAAATGAACTATAAACAATTAACAACACGAATATCAATATCATATACAGAATAAAGGTGTCATATTTTCAAAATCACAAAAATAAATCAATAAATCAAAGCTGATCTAAATCCCCATCACAATCCGGCTCTAATACCAATTGAAGGTTAAATCATCAGAAACGCGGAAGCGCATCGTACCGATGTGATGAGGAATGAAGAACACCGCTTTGATTACCTGGGATGAAGAAGCGAGCGTGACAATTCCTCACATTCAGATCTCCTTCTCTAGCCTCACGATCTACAGCAACGCACCACGAACGGTCGCAAAATCCGCTCTACGGTTGATCTTCCAGGCTATGACTCAAGGGATCAGGGAGTCGTGTGGGCAACCGTTCAGATGATGAACATTGCCTCTTTGTGTTTCTTATTTCTGAAACCCTAGGAGGCACAAGTGGAGAATATGTTCCATGTATACCTGCCCAATCCAACTAACCCTAATCTTCATGGGTTAGACTTGGTCTTTGGGCTCACTCACTAAAGCCATTAGGCTTAGTGAAAAGAGCATACCCAACAAGCTCGACGTTCCACAGTAACTTGACGGTAAGGTTGTAAACGAATCTATACCAGATCTCCCACTTTAAAGGTCCTCTCCTTGTGGTTTTTGTCATACTGTGTCTTCATACAGTTTTGAGCCCTTTGTAAATGTACTTTCAGTTGCTGCATGATGTCATTTTGCTTCTGTAACATAGTGTCGATTGCTTCGATCTTTATGAGACCCCTTGGACAAAAAGGAATCAATGTAGGAGGCTTCCCAAATACTGCTTGGTAGGGAGTCATGCTATAGCAGAATGAGTAGCTGAGTTATAGTGGTATTGAGCCCAAGCCAGAAATTGAGACCATAAGCTTGGTTGTTCACAACAAAAGGAGCGAATTTATTGTTCTAGGTACCGATTGGTAACTTCGGTTTGGCCATCTGATTGTGGATGATAAGAGGAAGCAGTTCTCAACGTGGTACCACTTAATTTGAACAAATGGATCCAAAAATGATTGAGAAATATGCTATCTCTATCGGTCAAAATCGAACGGGGAAATCCATGGACACGAACAATGAGATCACAGAACAATGCAGCAACCTTGGCAGCTGTATAAGATGCGGGTAGGCAACCAAAATAAGCAAACTTTGAGAGTCTATCTACCACAACTAAGATGGTGGTGAATCCCTTGGAGGTAGGTAACCCAGTAATAAAGTCCATAGACAACTCTTCGAAAACTCCTTTTGGTATAGGTAAAGGTTGTAGCAAGCCAGAAGATTTGGAAGTCTCATATTTAACTTGTTGACAAGTTTGACATTCCCTAACAAATTGCTTCACATCCTTTCGCATAGTTGACCAGTAGAAAGTAGCAGAAAGGCGCAGGAAGGTGCGTATAACTCCAGCATGCCCACCAAGTAAGGAAGAATGTGCTTCAGTAATGAGTATATGGATTAAAGTAGAGGAGGGACTAAGATAATACCTGCCTTTGAAGAACAGGATTCCATCGCGGACCAAGAATTCTGGATCAGCATTGGGGTTGTCCTTAAACTGCTGATGATGTTGTAAGAGGTGTGGATCTGTTGTGTTCAGTTTCTGGATCTCAGTAACTATTTCAAAGATTGGTTCTAACAAAATGGCATTGAGATTACCATCTTCAGACTTTCTAGATAATGCATCAGCAACCGAATTTGTTTTCCCTTGTTTATACTCAATACAAAAAGTATACCCCATTAATTTGAATAGGTATTTTTGCTGCTCTTCCGCGTGAATTGTTTGAGTGAGAAGCTCCTTGATGCTTCGATGATCAGTGCGAATCATAAACTTCGAGCCTAATAAGTACCGACGCCATCTTTTCACAGCAGCCGTGATAGCATATAACTCCCTTATGTATGTTGAAGCATTAGCTAAACAATAACACAATTTCTTACTGAAATAAGAGATGGGCTTAACATCAATTTTAAAGGCTTAACATCAATTTTAAAGGGCTTAACATAAAGTCATGAACATACAAGAGCATGGCAATATCAACATGCAACAAGTTCATGACCTAAGTCCTAAAACACTAAACACCATGCTATGTGTATCCAATGGGATCCTCCAACACACTATGCCCTTCATATGCACTTCATGCTCCACTCCTCCAGGCTCAACCTAACCTGAAATGATATCCCCAAACGAGGGGTGAGATATACAAATATATCTCAGTAAACCAAGGGTACTAGAGGATCACTCCACCCCATGGCTCACTCAATGTGCAACAATTAACATTATGTAACATGCATGACATATAATATCACAAACAACTGGGGACAAATCCAAGAACATCCATATCAGGATTATGTTTAAGGACCCCATCGTATAACTCCCGGAATCTTACTGGTGCCTCTCCCATGGTTGAGACGACCCCATGGCAAAACCCAACTGGAACTCCTCATGAGCCCTATCCAGCGGAAGTCCCACATTTGGATCATCCTGGTACACCTCCCAGAGTCGTTCCCACGGCAAAACCCGATTGGAATCCCCAGCGGAATTATCCAGCGGAAGTCCAAACCAACACACATCTACTGGCCAGAGATCAACCAATTCACACACAACATGCTCCAAGCATGTCACACAATCAAGCAATAATGCATGAAAATACATAATGACACAATGTCCAATGACACAAAATCCAACCACAACCTTCCACTAGGTGTGGTGGAGCACACAAGGGACTAAACCCAAGTTCCAAAGGTTACCTCAACTCCGAAGCCAATGCTCCATACGTAAGCTCCAAGCTTAATCCGCTTCCATAGCGTCCGTGAGAGACAACCTGAATGATCAACAATCATGATCATCAATCAATTCCAAGACAACAATTCAATTTCAAACTACTCATACCCAAACTCATTCACTTAGGCCAAAGGATTATTTACACTTATTTTTCTTTATACATCCTCTTAGGCCAATTTACCACATACTCAATACATCCACATTCTTCCAATTTCACAACATCATACCAACCTATTATCCACTTAAACACCACTTACAAACATACAACCCCAATTATACCATTGTTATATCATCAAACCAACCATGACCTCAATAGGTCGAATTGCTCATGCCCATCAATCTAGGGGTATTCAATCCAATTCAACACTCATACTCATCATATAATCATATTACCACAACATACAAAAACTTACCACACAATCCTTTCACATTTTCAAAATCCAAAGTCATGACACCTAAAATTTCTCTAAGTTATAAAATCACATTTTTCACCTAAAATTTTCATGGCATTTCTAGCTTTAACACATCATTCTAAGACATTATCATCTAACACACTTTTTCCATTTGAGCTCTCTAACATCACAAATAAACAATTTAAAGCCTAGGGTTCATGATTTTGATCTAACAATTAAACCATAGAAATGATGCAAAAACATACTCACAATCAAGGCTTGATACTCTTCCAAGACTTATCCAAGCATTGGAAGCCCAAATGACTCCATTAACATCAATTTCCTCCAAGAACTCAAATCTGACTTTGGCCAATATCTCCACAAAGAGGCGATTTCAAGGCTTGAGAGTACCACCAATGGTTTTAGAATGTGTTTTCCAATGAATTTCAACACAAAAATCAAAGGATTTGGTGAAGAAATGATAGATTTGTGAATCAAAGAAACTTGGAGGTGTTTTCATGGGGGAAAAGGGACGCACGGCTGCAAGGGGAGAAAGAAGAGAGAGAAAAGGGTGATTTGTGAGGGAAAGTGATGAGGTTTAAGTGGATTTGAGTGGGGTAGGTCCCACAACGATTTAACTTTAATCCAATCACCTAATTTCGACCACAAATTCATAACCTACATATTTTTCTGGTTCATGACATATTTTTATTTCCTAAAAATACTGATAAAAATTTCACGCTTATCGGTACAATTATACCGCAATATTTTTACACCGAAAAAATCATTATTCATCAAAATTTTCTAAACTTGCCTATTCACTCAAATTTTTGTCCTGAATCCATTTCCGGCTTTATTTTATCATTTGAGTTCTCCTACTCCATTTTTCATGCCTCGACTTACGTTTTTGGCAAATTACCATTTTGCCCTTGGTACACATTTTGACCCCAATTTCAGAATTTTCACTAATCCTTCCCTTTTAACCCACATTATATCATATAAATTTACATTTAAATTTACGAGGTGTTATATTCACCCCACCTTTATGGAATTTTGTCCACAAAATCAAATTATACTCATATGCTAACTCAGGATACAGCCGGAGAATCTCAGTCTCCCGTCCTCAAGTAGCTTCATCAGGTGTGCGGACTTCTCACTGAATTTTTACATTACAATTCTTTGGCTTCTCAGCCTCTATTCACAATGACCCAGCATTTCAAAGGCCCAATGGGAGTCTTCAAGTCCTCCCCAATTTCAATATCATCCGGTGTCACCTCATGTGAACAGCCGGAACAGACATCGCAGTTACGCACTTTCTTTGCTTTACCAATTTCTTTTCACAAGCCATGCCACCTAACATATATAGCCCATAATTTCTCTCGGCAACCTTACTAATCTGATTAACTGGCTGGCAATACCCGGTCCAATTCCATTTGTGCCACACAGGCATATAACAATCTTTAGCACATTACAGCCACAATTATCCTTATCTGAGTTTTATTTCTACGGAGTATGTACTCTCGTCATCAAATTCCTTTTGGTAACACTCATCACATGATTTTAGTTTTGTTAAACAATCAATTTTTCTACATCTCTTATTCCACATTAAACACTGTTATGGAATCTCAACAGCCCCTCAGTGCAATTCACCGAGTAATCGTCTAGTTCACGCTCACCGTACTTTCCTTTTCTGAGGGAATAATCCCCATTTTTGGCATTTAGCCACTAGTTGTATATACACTTTTTTTTTCATGTTCTTAACTCACAACATGCAATTTCACTTCTGCACTTTGTCTTAAAACAAGCACCATCTCTGTGTTCAACTGTAGACTTTAACCTTACAGGTTCACCATCTTCCACCAAAAACACCTTGGCGAGTCACTTTCTCAAGACATTTAACTGGTACCTAATGGACCACACATTACCATAATTAAATCACATTGGCCTTTTCAAGGCCTTCAATCACAAAACACTCATGAATTTTTGTATATACGATCATACTTACAATTTCACCAAACCATCTCCAAGCTTTGGTATATAATTCATCATTGATTTTCACATTAAAGGCAACATGCCTAAGATTTCCACTAACAATTATGTTTACATATTGTTCCATACTCATGTTATCAACTCCACATATGTTTCATTCCTGTACACCTCACCTTCATAATCATTTCATTTATGTACCGTTCAGTTATATCATATCACATCACTTGCACTTAAGTCCCATCATATAGGGAGTTTTAAAACTTACTTATCTTGTCATAAGGACTAAATCCATCACTGTCATTACTTTCATAATTCAATATCAGTGGGTATACAAGTCTCTAAGAACACATCAGTTTACTACAACCACATGATCATATATCATGATACCTAGCCAAAAACAACTTCAACATTGTGTATTTCAACACCTCTCCCACCATAAGTCGCATATACAATACTCCATCAGTAACTCTACCACCAGGGCAGAGACATCAACCTTTTATTTAACTTAACACACCTCCTTACTTGACTCCATCATAATTAATCCTCTATGAAAGGCCATTCGGCCACTATATTAACATCTCTTCATCACAAGCCTTCCCAGAAGACTTGACTCAATCCATCTGTGCTAATCAATTTTCTATTCCCTTCAAATAGGGTGAGACTCCCACAACTCACTTCACAATTTTCATAAAACCCTAATCCATACCACTACACTTGGTATACACTTATGCACATCTCCGAGTGCTCAATTTCACAACTCCACTACCATCTCATGGTACCTCACATATTGCATACTATTTGACATGTTAGTGTTCACTTAAAGTTATCCAAATTCACCTCTTGTGTTCCTCACAAGATACAATCCTTTAATGCAATGGGTAAGAACATCCTTAGGTTTAACCCCCCGAGCTCTTGCTGTCCTAAGGGCCCCAGGTGCAATGCCCCACTAACACAAGAAGAGGTAACATGCCATCGGCTGTACTAACAGTCCCACTAACACAAGAAGAGGTAACATGCCATCGGCTGTACTAACAGTCCCACTAACACAAGATACTTCCTCACATCACATTACTTATACAAAACAATAATAGTCTCCGAGAACATAATCCATACAGAGATAGCCATACACCCCGGGCATATAAGCCACACAGAGATAATCACATTCACATCACATCCGTATATAACGGCAAAAGAGTTTAGTATAGACACATAATGTATACTAGTTATATCTTACTTATGCACAATCCACTATGACTTCCTAGATATGGTTCTTTCCTCGAATAGTCTACTCATTTAACTTGACTAGTCATTAGTCCTAATCCATAACATAATCATCTTCACATGATTCCAACATCTTTCTCATACTTTGGCATATATTTTTCAATTCTTAATAGCACCCATGGTCGGTACAGTTCTAATTCGTTGTCCATCATGACTCATAGCAACTATGCTCAACACTATAGAAGATCTACTACCTTAAAACAAAATCACTTCTTCTCTCAACATTTCAATATGACACCAAGAGTGTCCTCATTTACCAGTCCATGCATTCAGCGCACAAGGGCCACCAGATAGACCTCAACTTTGAGCGGTGCTCGCCTGGGACTTCCAAAAGCAACAGCTCTCAGGATTCAATCCACAAGGAAAACCCAGGACAATATTAATTGTCACAGCATTATCAACATGTGTGCTAAGGTATAACTTGCACACCGGGACTCCATCATGAACCCCATAACAAATTGAGCGTCCAATGACATTCCCAAGAGACAATGTCTTCAAACACTTCCCATCATAGGGGATTTCACTTACATCATTGTTCTTTTACCAAAGAATTTACTAATTCATTACAACACAGATATACATATAGGCTATGAAGCACCGACACTTCAAAACCCCTGACGTGTCGTGTCCGACACTTCCCGACACTCTCGGACACTCCGACACTCCCCGAAACTCCAACAAGCGTTATAGAAATTCAAAAAAAGGTTTAAAGATTGCGTTGTGTTGAATATATATATATATATATATATATATATATATATATATATATAATATAGGAATATCAAATATAATATACACTACATAAATTAAAAATATTATTTAATATCAAAACGTGTTCTCGAAATTAACATTTTTTAGAATTAACGTGTCGGAGTGTCATGTCGTATCGTGTCACGTGTCCCGTGTCGGTATCGGTGCTACATAGCATATAGGCACCCCGATCTTCACAAAACATATTCATATATATATATATATATATATATATATATATATATATATATAGCTTATCATTTCTCTTACCATGTAACAGGGGACGCAAAATGAGCCACTGTGAACAAAGTAATTGATTACCTAAGCATTTGTAATCTATTACCTAGTTCAGTTATCGATTACCAATGCTTGGTAATCGATTACCTGAGAACAGGGGAGCTGAAATGAAGCTTCTACCTCATTTTAAAATTCTGGGTAATCGATTACGACAGGAATGGTAATCAATTACCACAGTGCAAATTTCGAAAATAATGGTTTTTCTAGACTGAAATAAATGGCATAACTTGGTCTACAGAGCTCCGAATTGTGCGCGGTTTGAGACCACACGTAGCTTATGAAGAGAGCTATGACATGGTAAGAGATGAGAGTCAAAAGATAAGTTTAAATTAATTGGGTAATAAGAAAGATAGTGAATATCAGTAAGTTTATGCTTCCGTGAGTTTTGCATTTATAATTATGGAGTTGTTTTGATTAGTTACGAAAATGGTTAATTATTTAAAATGAGGAAGTAATAAAAGGAAAAAGTTTTCCCGTAATTTAATTAACTCAATTACTGTGATTGTAACTGCGCTTAATATCATAATCAATGTTAACAATACTGGTGTACAACGGGCTGTTACAGGGACGCTTATTTTAGGTTCAGGTAATTTGGGGGCTGATGCCTCTGGAGGCAGGGGGCTAGAGCTTAGTTGATATATAGACTTGTTGTATGCTGACATGATTGGATTTGGATGTTGTTTATGTTTTCTGTCAGTATTATGTTATTTGAGATATGACTGTTGTTGGCTATGTTGCCTTATTTGGTGAGCATGGGGATTGTCCATGCCACATAGACTTGATTATGTCTTGTTTTAATTAAAGTTGTAATAATGTATCAGGATTATTTTCTGGACTACGTATTGTAGACCCGTGACTTAGATACTCATTTTATTTATATATTGAGGTATTTCTGTTAGTTGTCTTTTGCAATTACATACAGGCGGTGTTTTTATGAAAATGAATAAGTTATCAACTTCGCTAAGTATAATGACGTCATAATTGAATTAAAGAAAAAAATATTCCGCATTTTAATTAAGCGTATCTTAATACGATGACATGTTAACAAACCGAATATATACGGGGTGTTACACTTTAGGTTTGACACGTCGACCTGATTCTCTCTAAGCCAAGTGGGAGATTATTAGTATATAGGTTTCCTAGAGACAATCTGTTTTATCAGATGAACACCTTTTTCTATTTAGTATTTCATGATTAATAACTTTGAGCAAACTTTATCTTTATCATATTTATGTCTCATAAACATTTTTTTGTTAATATGCGTTTAAAGATAAAGACCCTAGGAATAGAATAGGTGTTCACTCGGGGATCTATGATAGGGATCATGATCATGAGGACTCGATGACACTGAATGTCCATTACCTAAAATCTATTACTGGTCTTGAATCACCAAGAAAGGGTATTGGTGATCTCAATAAGACTAGTACACATTATCTACTTGTATGGAGATACAAGGTAGGGGACCTCATGGAATGTAGGCATGTGATGCCTTAGCTACTGTCGTGGGTGGATCTGTTGGAGAACAGATATAACTAAACTGACTCGCCTAGAGACTCCACAAGAATTCATTATGGAGAGTATCATTGGATTTGTAAAGTCTCTGAACGTTTTGTAGTGCGGATCGTCCTAGACTTAAGGATGTCATTGAATATTATGTCCTAGAGTCATACTTTGACTGTAAAACTCTATCCGCCTGAAAATGGGGAGAATAGTGTACTCTTGGGTATAACTCGAATACATGAGTATAGATGGACATGCAAAAAGGACTCACAATTCCCTATAAGGGATTAGTCGTTCACAAAGACCGGTAGGGCTGAGTTGACTCGGGAATCTATGAATAGTAAGAGATCATGAAGAGTCTTGATCTGGCTTAGAGTCAATAGAAGAATATTCCTAGTTCCTATGAAATATTATATTTAGTCAATAAAGAGAGATGATACTCTATCCTTGCTCTCGACTAAAGAACGACGATGTGAGGGATAATGCTGGCACGGTATCCAAATTAGAAAGGTAGATCACTTGATCAACTCAATTAGTTATGGGGCTACAGAGCATTGCTAGTGTATCATGTAGTCATTAAATGGATTAGGCCTTTTAAAGGAGTTTAACTGGTTCAAGTTTATTTATGTCAGTAACTAATTGGGCCTAATGGGTCACACACAAAGGTTATTCCTTATTGCAAGTTATAGCAAGTTTAGACCAATAATGAGTTATTGGGCTTTGTCAAGACTATGAGTCAAGTTGGGTTGGAGTAGGGACTCCAAGCCCACTTGATCCATGCGCCCTTTTGGGGCATTAGTGGTGAAAGAGTTTTCTTCTCTAATGGGCACAAATATGATGGTAGGCCAAAGAGGCCTTGGGGCATGAATCCTAGTAAGTCAAAGAGTTGACTTGACCAAAAATAAGGTTTGGGAAAATTTGAAATTCGAATTTTGAAATTTAAAATTTTAAATTTGAAAATTTGAAATTTGAAATTTTAATTTTGAGTTTTGAATTCGAATTACGAACTAGGATAAGATTGAATTTATATTTGAGTTTAAATTTCAAATTGGAATTTGAAATTTTAATTTGAATTTTAAATTCCGAGGTTAGGTTGTTGAGGATAATTTTAATAATCTTAGGATAACTTAAATTATTTAAAAGAAATATCCAATAGAAATTGGATGAAGATTCTCTCAACTGCTCCTTCATTTGAATTCAGAATTCAAATGAATACTATTGCAACAAACTTTCTGATGGAAGAGGGAAAAAGGGTGCCTATGTGGAGAGAGATCCTGACTGGATTATGCATCAGATTTCATGGAACAAATGAATATGGTCCATGCTTGAATTTTGAATTCAAGTCATGAAGCTTCCGAAGGCTCCCAACAGTCTGGTCTGTTATGGAGTGAGAGGATCAAGCAAAGAGAGATCCTCTCATCATTCAAAATGTGCGCCTAACATAAGGGGAGCTGGTGTGGTTGATCAAAATAAAAAAAAAATCGATACTCCCTCTCTCCTCTTAGGGTTCTAGGAAAAGTTCTAACCTTTCTTCTTCTCTCCTTTTGCACCATCACCTAACCTCAAGACACCATTATAGTCTTGAGAAAAATAATCCAAACACTTGGTAGCCTCTTCCTTGCATGCGCCTAGCCAGCCACCGAGGATAAGGAGGGATCAAGGAGAAAGAGTTATAGCTAGCAAGAAGGAGATAACTGTGTGGATCACCGTTGGAGGGCGTCATCCTTTTGCGCCTACAAGTGAAAAGGTAATTCTGAAACCCCATCTCGTTTCAACGAAAAGCATTCATACATGGGGTGTATAGATGGTCTATGCTTCTGCACCCAAATTTTTTTATTTTTCCACCCATGTATGCGCTCTATAGTATGACTATGGTGCAGTTTTTCGAACCTGCAGTAGGGATGTGCAAAATGGCCAATTGATCCAAACCACTTTAAAAACTGAACCAAAGCAAATTAAAAAACTAGTTTTTTTTAAACAGTTTAAAAATTATATCCATTTTTTAATTGTAAATGTGGTTTGGTTATCCATTTATCATTTGGTTTGGATATGCTAGATAACCAAACCATATCCATTTCTTTTTCTTTAATCGTTTTAACCCTAATATTTTGATTTCTAACACTAGCTC
Source organism: Gastrolobium villosum (assembly GCA_032173675.1). NCBI lineage: Eukaryota > Viridiplantae > Streptophyta > Magnoliopsida > Fabales > Fabaceae > Gastrolobium > Gastrolobium villosum. The sequence continues at coordinate 100,347 of JAVKPL010011125.1, forward strand.
CCAAATCTCACCTCTTCATCTACCCTAATTTTTCAATTTTTTCATTCTCTCTCTCTATCTCTCTCTCGAAGAGCTACGTGCTCGTTCAATATCACTTTGATCAAATTATAGCACTTTCGTTCAGCGTATAAGATTTGAACACTTTTCAAGAACAGATAAACAAAATCATGGTACAAAAGGAACAATTAAAGACACGTGGCTAATCTATATCAATTCAACTGCTAAAATAAAGATACTGCAAAGCTCCAACAGTAACCGTATCCAGTATGTAATGGTAGATTTATGGTAGAGTACCAGTCGTTACATCCACTTGAACCTACAAACTAGAGAGAAAAATTAAACTTGATTTTGAGTCTCATAAGGAGAGAAAAAGAAAAGAAAAGTGTATGGTAAAAAAATAATTTCCATGATTAATGGCATCAATATTGGATATTCTCATATTTAATCAAAATAATCCAGATATTTTTTGTAAAAAATAAATAAATACATAAATATATAAAAGTATTTTTTATTTTATTTTTAAAAATAACACAACTCATCAAAAATCAGTTTTAAATTTGTTATAAAATCGGTTTTAATTTAATAACCGGTTTTTGATTTAATAACTGGTTTTTGATTCAAAACCGGTTTCGATTTTTCAAAACGGTTTTAAATCAAAATCGGTTATAATCAATAAACTGGTTTTGTAACCGGTTTGGAAAAAATTAAAACTGGTTTTGAAAATATAAAATCAGTTCGGTTTGAGATCCAAACCATTTAAAATATGTTCGATTTAGTTTTTGAAAAAAATAACCAGAAATCGAACCGAACCGCTCCATGCACATCCCTAAATTCATATGCGTCAGTCTACGGTGCATGAATCAATGTGTTTTTACAAATTGACTACTAAATCATTTTAGTGGTCTAAAATAATAATATATTAATATTTGTTTAAATTATTTTAATATTAATTAACGTTGACTTAAGATAAAAATGTCCCGAATCATATGAACGACGGATTAAGTAAATTTTGTTTTAAGAAAAAGATAAAAATTTAAACCCAAAAAATATCACTTATAAAAAAGTTTTAAAAATATTATATGGGGACAGTTATATTTACAAACTACACTATGTACTCCTGGAAGTAAATTTGGTTACATTATGTACTTCTGAGAGTACATAATGTAATTTGCAAAAATTTGTAAAAAAAAGTTTGTAAACGAATCTGTTATGGACCACTTAAGTGGTTCTTGCTTCTTATCCCTACTACATAGAGCATCTCATTCCACCACTCTTCCCTAACTTCCATCCACTACAAATAACCACGCACTAAGTATTGCATGATATCATTAAGTCACTTCCAAACTACCCACTAGGGGCACAATCTCTTAGTGTATTTCATCTATGGGTAAAGTGTGTGTCATTTTGAAGGATGTAAAATTGTGCATTTTAAGAGAGAGAAAGAGATAGATAAAGGATGAGAGAGAGTTGATAAAAAAATAAAGATGTGGGTCCCACTTCTTTGTGAGAGTGAAATGATATAAATTGTGTCATTTAAAAGGATAAACATTTTTCCTTCATCTATATATGACCCCTTTATAGCTAACAAGAGGGGATCTCATCTGATAACCAGTCTTAGTATTCTGATAGGTTCCCACCCAAGCCCAACATAGTGTACAAGTGGACAAAAATAGAAGAGTTTAGGCTCCAAGCCATCCTGATCGAAGCCTACACTATGGTGCTCAGGCTGATCCAAGCCCAACTCATGAGACTGATGCTGCCACTAGCTCAACAGATGATGACTCAGCAAGGTTGTTACAACAGAATGAAGGAGCACAACACTACGTTGATGGAAAGAGGTTAAGTAGTGGAGTTGTCAATGAGGAGGGGATATCGAATATCTGAAGATTTGGGAATGACCCTTGGGAGAGCTTCAACACCTCTCAAATGTGCTGGAATTTATTGTTATCGCATTAAGTCTAAGTTTGTCTTTGTAATTGTTCTTAATTTTCTGCCATTAAACACTGTCATTTAGTTTATGTTTGTAATTTTGTTGTTTTAATCAATATATCAGGAAATCCAGATTCTTCTGGGCCCAAATAACTTGTGTCACTGTTTATTTTCTTCATTATCTTGGTGGTCTTTATCAAACTGGTATCAAAGCTCCGATCTAGGAGCTCTGTGGGATGGTTGTCAAGAGGAACATGGAGAATCGAGTCGAAGTAATTGAAGAGAAGCTGCGCAGGAGTGAAATTCAGAATGACGAAATACTCTGGAGGATGGATGCTAGTGAGACGAGTTTGACAGAGATTCTCCGTAGGCTAGAGGAAATGGCCGGACGAAGGAGGAGTAGCTCTCGCGAGGAGAACGATGGTTCCAACAGAGAAGCCACATGAATGCACGGGAGAAGGTTTAAGCCGAATGCTTCCATGACCAGGCGGTTAGATATCCCTATATTTAGTGGGGATGAGGCATACGGATGGTTAAATAAGGTGGAGAGATATTTTAGCGTCAATGGAATAACAGAGTAGGATAAGTTGACGGCGGTGATGGTGACCTTGGAGGGAGAAACTTTGCAATGGTATCTTTGGTGGGAGATAAACAACCTAAATGTGAGTTGGGAAATTTTTCGAAGAGAGTTGTTGAGCCGTTTCCAGCCAGAAGCTCTGGACAACCCTTATAGGGCACTGTACACTCTCAAACAGGTAGGGACGATAGCTGAATTTAGAAATGAATTCGAGAAGGTGATTGGAGCACTGAGTTTTGAGGATGAGGATTTGTTGAAGGGAGCCTGGCTCAATGGTGTTCGGAGCAGCGTTAGGGAGGAATTGATAATGAACCTAAACATCAGCTTGACAGAGATGATGAAACACTCTCTGAAGATCGAAAAGAGAAACGACCTTTGGAGGGAGGAAGAGATGGGAGTAGGAAGACGGTTCGGATGGACTGGGCCAGGAAAAAGCCAAGCCCAACGAGGTTAGGCCAATTCTAACAGAGGTGGAGGCTGGGGCGGTTCGGGTTCGTATGGCCCATCTAATTCGGGTCAAGTTAATACTCAAACCAGTTCATTTTCTAAAAATGCGTCTGACCCCCAATTCGCCAAGGCACCAAATGAAGAGATTCAGATAGGGATGAATATGAAGGTTCCTGACACCGTCCATCCCATCGACGGAGGTGGCCAAGCGACGGAGAGCCAAGCCAGCAACAATCGTCGTCTTTCACAAGTGGAGATGAGGGACCTTCATATGAGGGGTCTTTGTTTCAAGTGCAACGAGAAGTGGAATCCAAGCCATAGATGTAAGTTTCGATAGCTCCAAGTACTGATAGTCGATGAAGAAGAGAAAAAAAGGAAGAAGGTGCTCAAGCAGTTGCATCGTTGAACGAAGAGGTGGACATGGGTGAGAAGGACGAAGACGTAGCCCTCCAGCTTTCCATGCACAGCTTACTCGGCCTCACTTCGAGCCAGACGCTCAAGGTATGGGGCAAAATTCCTGGGGTATATGTCACAGTAATGGTCGATTGTTGATCTTCGAGTAACTTCATAAGAAGGGAGGTCGTCGAGAATTTGGGGCTACCGGTAACTGAAACCACCACTTACAACGTGGTAGTTGGAGATGGCCACAAGGTTAGCTGTCAAGCAGTGTGCAAGGAGGTAGACCTTGTGCTTCAAGGGACTCCAGTTCAGCAAGATCTGTACCTGTTCAATTTGGGGAGCTCTGATGTCGTGTTGGGGTTAGAGTGGCTGACCCAACTCGGAGAAATTAAGGCTAATTTCAAGAATCTGAGACTGAAGTTTGTTCGTGAGGGTCGAGAGATTAATATCAGGGGGATCCGGCCGTCTCTCGTTCTATGGTATCCTTAAAATCCATTGTTAAGGCTCTCCAAGACCACGACCGGGGTTTTTTTTTAAGAGCTGATGAAAAGGACGATGATGCAGGATATAGTCAATGGGTTGAACTTGAGGGGCTACTGGCAGAGTTTGAGGATATTTTCTATAAACCAAGGGGACTACCAACCCGAAGAAGTCACGATCATGCAATCAACCTAAAGCTTGGAAGTCAGGTACCGAAGATACGTCCATACAGGTATACACACTATCAGAAACTGAAACTCTGGTTGCTGAGTTGATTAGTGACGGCATGATTAGGCATAGCACTATCCCTTATTCCAGCCCAATGATTTTGATTAAAAAGAAAGATGTGAGCTAGAGAGTGTGTGTCGACTATAGGGCCTTAAGTAAGTTGATTGTCCCTGACAAATTCCCTATCCTTGTTGTTGATGAATTGTTGGACGAGCTTGGTGGATCAACCATTTTTTCTAAGCTTGATCTAAAGTCTGGTTTTCACCAGATTAGAATGCGTGACGAGGATATACCCAAGACTGCGTTTAGAATGCATCAAGGGCATTACGAATACTTGGTCATGCCCTTTGGGTTGACAAACGCCACGTCCTCGTTTCAGGCCCTGAAGAATGAAGTGTTAGGGCCATTCTTGAGAAAATTTGCATTGGTTTTTTTGATGATATATTGATATATAGCAAGAACTGCGAAGAGCACATGGGGCATTTACTTCAGGTTTTTGCAGTGTTGAGATCTAACTCTTTGGTGTGCAACAAAAAAATGTAGTTTTAGCAGGGATCAAATGGAGTATTTGGGGCATATTATATCTGCCAATGGGGTGAGTGCTGACCCAAGTAAAATCCAAGCTATAACCAGGTGGCCAGAGTCCAAAAATCTCAAGGTTTGAGAGGCTTTTTGGGGCTCACAGGTTACTACAGAAGGTTTGTGCAAGATTATGGCAAGATTTCCAAACCATTGACCGACTTATTGAAGAAGGATGCGTTCAAGTGGAATGAGGAAGCTGAGCACTCTTTTGTTGTGTTAAAGGAGAAGATGAGCAATGTTCAGGTTTTAGCACTACCGAATTTTACACAGCCTTTCACTGTGACTACAGATGCTTCTGGAAAGCGTATTGGGGCTGTGCTGTCACAAAATAATAGACCAATTGTTTTTTTGAGCCAAGGTTTTTCTCCAAGGGCGCAAGGCAAGTCGATCTACGAGAAAGAGTTAATGGCAATCGTCTTTGCTGTGCAAAAGTGGAAGCATTATTTGATGGGAAGACATTTTATAATCAATTCGGATCAAAAGAGTTTAAAGTTTTTAACTGATCAGACGGTTTTGAATGAAGATCAGCAAAAGTGGGCTGTGAAGTTACTTGGGTTTGATTTTGAAATCCAATATCTTCCTGGCAAAGCGAACCAAGTTGCTGATGCCCTCTCTAGGCAAATGCATTTGGCCAGCATCACCAAATTGCAGTTGCCCGAACTACAAGCCCTGGAGCAAGAGTTTTACGAAGACAACAAGCTGAGGGGTATCATTCAGGACCTGTTGGTTGGTATCACTGACCACTAGGGGTTTAAGCTCCATGGTGGCAGGTTATTCTTTCATGACAGATTAGTCTTGTCTAGGAATTCCAAACTTATTCCTGTTTTGCTTCAAGAATTCCATGGTTCGAGCTTTGGGGGACATTCGGGTTATTTTCAAACTTATAAGAGGCTAGCCAACTTGGTCTATTGGGAAGGGATGAAGGGTGTTGTCAAGGAGTTTATGGTTGCATGTGTCACTTGCCAACAAAACAAGGCCCAAAACTTGACCCCAGCAAGCCTATTACAACCGTTACCCATCCCTGTGAAGGTGTGGGCTGACATCTCAATGGACTTTTTTGGGGACTGCCCAAGGCCTTGGGGTTTGATACTATTTTTGTGGTTATGGACCGTTTGACCAAATATGAACATTTTTTGCCCCTCAAACACCCATATACAGCAAAGGAAGTCGCTGATTAATTTATCTGAGAGGTGGTACGACTCCATGGGTTCCCTCTAACTATCGTTTCTGACAGAGATAGAGTTTGTCTCAGTACATTTTGGACTGAATTGTTCAAAAGTGCGGGCACTAAACTACACTACACTATCGCCTACCATCCGCAAACTAATGGTCAAACTGAGGTAGTTAACAGATGCTTAGAGGTTTATTTAAGGTGTTTTTGCAGTCCTAAGCCAATGCAATGGCCCAAATGGATTGCTTGGGCTGAGTTCTGATATAACACCACCTACAAGCCCAATGCAGAATGACGGTTCATGCTAATCAACACAGAAGGGATGTTCACTTCAGTCCAGGGGACTTGGCTTACCTCAGATTACAACCCTATAGACTCAAAACTATTGCTAGGTGTGTCAATGAAAAGCTTAGTCCCAGGTATTATGGCCCATATCCTGTTTTGGAGAAGATTGGCGAGGCTGCTTACAGACTCCAATTACCTCCTCACTACCAAGTTCATCCCGTGTTCCACGTGTCTCTTCTCAAACCCGCGGTTACACCTATAGCCAATACACAGCCCTCACCCCCATGCTCACAGAAGGTTGGGAGCTAATGATGGAACCTGAGAGGCTCATTCAATGGAGGTTGTCCGGTAAGGGTGATTTGGAGGTCCTCCTCAAATGGTGTCATTTACCATATTTTGAGAATACTTGGGAGTCTTTTGATGTCATCAACCACCAATTCCTCACTTCCACCTTGAGGACAAGGTACTAAATTTGGGGGGGGGGGGAGTATTGATAGGTTCCCACCCAAGCCCAACAGAGTGTACAAGAGGGACAAAAATAGAAGAGTTTGGGCCCCAACCCATGTTGATCCAAGCCCACACTATGGTGCTCAGGCTAATCCAAGCCCAACTCATGAGACTCATGCTGCCACTAGCTCAACAGATGATGACTCAGCAAGGTTGTTACAACAGAATGAAGGAGCACAACACTACGTGGATGGAAAGAGGTTAAGTAGTGGAGGTACAATGAGGAGGGGATATTGAATATCTGAAGATTTGGGAATGACCCTTGGGAGAGCTTCAGCACCTCTCGAATGTGCTGGAATTTATTGTTATCGCATTAAGTCTAAGTTCGTCTTTGTAATTGTTCTTAATTTTCTTCCATTAAACACGATAGTTGTTGTTTGTAATTCTGTTGTTTTAATCAATATATCAAAAACTCCATATTCTTCTGGGCCCAAATAGCTTGTGCCACTGCTTATTTGCTTATTTTCTTGATTATCTTGGTGGTCTGTATCATATTCACACGACTTGTGACCATGGCTACATCCTACACACTTGTATTCAAAGCACATCCTATCTATTAAACAGGTGATTCATACACACATCTATTGTTCATACCATCGGACTTTAGTCTAAGGTGCAAGACTTCTTATTGTCTGTCATCTTTACCAATAAATTTCGGAGATATAAATACTAGCTATCCTGCTAGACATAAATGTTCATTCTGGAATAGGATCCTTCCCCTATTGTTTTATATTTAAAGATTATTTCTAAGAAAATTCTAAAATATTTAAAAACTAAGAAAATCAAACATGCAACGTAAGGCTTATAATACACAAATATGTTATAGTATTTTTAATATTAAAAATTTGAGGGTATATATACAAAATCATTATTATTATCAGTTTGATAAAATCCTTTTTATAGATCAATTCAAGCACACAAGAATAAAACTTACCTTTGTGCCTCTCTTGCTCAAAGCGTGTGCGAGATTCACAGGTTAGCTATTAAAAACTTAAAAAAGAATAAAAAATTAGAAGTGATTAGAACCGGAAACTACTAAAAGGATAAAGGCGGAAAAGCGACATTTTTGCAGCGTGATTTTACTCATGGGTTTGTCGACTTTGGTTTGGGATTCAAGGTTTGCTACAACGTCAAAGCTTTTTAAGACATTATTTGTTCTATGATTATGACACCAAAATGGCCACACACGATTTCGTGTTTTCTCCTTATCCATCTATATCGTTCAAAATAACTTATATATATATATATATATATATATATATATATATATATGGAAAAACATTTCTCAAGCAGCTTGAGATAAGTTTATCTCCAGCCCCCCAAAACTACGTCGTTTTGATTAATAAAGGGTGTTTATGTAATTTTAGGTGAATTAATGAAGGATGTTTCAGTAAAATGTATATGATATAAAAATAAATAAAATTACAAAAACACCCTTCATTAATCCACCTAAAATTACATAAACATCCTTCGTTAATCAAAATGACGTAATTTTGGGGCTAGCTGGAGATAAACTTATCTCAAGCTGCTAGAGAAATATTTTTCCCTATATATATATATATATATATATATATATATATATATATATATATATATATATATATATATATATATATATATATATATATATATATATATAAAATTCTAGCCAATTTTCTCTTAAATTTGTATGTTTATATTTTTTTCAATATTCAGTACATATTTTATCTTACTTAAGTTTTTATCATTAATAAAAAATGAGAAGAAATACCAGAATAAATTTATTATAAACAATGTTACTCTGAATTTATTGTTTTTGTTTTATTTCATGTTCAGCTTTCTCATTATCCATACTCATGATCTTTATTTCAGTTTCAATTTTAATAATTTTATTATTTTCCTTATAATCATATTTAATTTATTTATTTATAATTATTAATTAATGTTTTTAGTTAAAAAGTATATTTATCATCGTGGGATATATAAATGAAGAAATTACAACAACAACAACAACAACAAACTCTACAACTTTAGTACATTCCAATACCCAATTGAAGATATGCCGTAAAAAACTATAATTATATACATAAAAAAACATTTATTTTCGTTTTTATATTCATTTAATTAGAATTATGCTTGAAAGGTGTTGTGTTTCATTGTTCAACGGGTGTTCCATTCTTAGGGTTTGGGATAGTCAAACTTTCATAACTTGAAATTAATATAAAATTACAGTTTCTAAATATTATATGTATGGGAAAAATATTTCTTAAGCAGCTTGATATAAGTTTATCTTCAGCTAACCAAAACTACGTCGTTTTATTTATTTATTTCCTTATATTAATTGATTCACCTTTGAAGGGTTATGATTCATTTTTCTCTCTTTTCCTTTATCACCATTGATCCATTTTTATACGGTTATGATTTAGTATAGGAGTGGCAAAAATGAGCCAACCCTCGTAACCCGTTAAAAAAGAGCCGGGTAGGGTTGGCAAAAACGACCTGCCAACCCGACTCGAGCCAGCTCGAAAAAAACCAGCCAACCCGCGGGTCAAACGAGTCAGCTTGCGGGTTGAGTTTTTTTTATATAAAAAGTACAAAATATAATATACAAAAATGGACAAAACCCACACATTTTGTCATCGTCTTTTTTCCTTCTCTAAACTTAAGTCCCTAATCTTCTCACATCTCTGCCATTTTTATATTGTTAGGCTATGCTGACTCTGTTTGGTTCAAATATCTTACCACTTGGTAGCAAGTGACTCTGATTGTTTCTTGAGGTTGGTGCAAATTTGTTGTGAAAAAAATTCGAAACTAGAATAATTTGCTTTTATTTCTCATTTTGTAACCCTTTTATTTAAGTTGATGGAAGCCACATAACTTGTGCATTAATACTATAGGTTCATTTAAATAGACTGAAAATAAGCCAACCCACGAGCAATTTTCGAGCCAACCCGCGAGCCAATTTTCGAGCCTAACTCGCGAGCTATTTTTTCAAGTCAACCCACGAGCCACATTTTTGAGCCAACTCGCGAGCCAACCCTAACCCGACTCGGGTCGGGTTGGGTCGGATTGGGTTTTCTCATTTTTTTCGAGCCAACCCGAACCCGACTCGTTTTTTTCGGGTTGTATGCGGATTGGGCCGAGTCGATCAAGTTGGCTCGTTTTGCCAACCCTAATTTAGTAGCCAGAGATAAAATTATCTCAAGTAGCTTGAGAAACGATAAGCTCTATATATATATATATATATATATATATGGAAAAACATTTCTCAAGCTGCTTGAGATAAGTTTATCTCCGGCCGCCCCAAAACTACGTCGTTTTGATTATTTTTTCCTTATATTTATTGATTCACCTTTGAATGATTATGATTCCCTTTTTCTCTCTCTTCCTTTATCATTGTTGATCTATCTTTGTACGGTTATGATTTAGTAGCCAGAGATAAAGTTATCTCCGGCAACTTGAGAAATGATAAGCCCATATATATATATATGTGTGGGAAAAATATTTCTCCGGCAACTTGAGATAAGTTTATCTCCGGCCACCCCAAAATTACGTCATTTTGTTTATTTATTTCCTTATATTAATAGATTCACATTTGAATGGTTATGATTTCCTCTCTCTCTTCCTTTATCACCATTAATCAATATTTGTACGGTTATAATTTAGTAGCCGGAGAAAAAATTATCTCATGCAGCTTGAAACACGATAAGCCCTATATATATATATATATGAGAAAAATATTTCTCAAGCAGAGATAAGTTTATCTCCGGCTATCCCAAGATTACGTCATTTTATTTATTTATTTCCTTATATTAATTGATTCACCTTTAAATAGTTATAATTCTCTTTTTTTTTTCTTTTCCTTTATCACTATTGATCCATCTTTGTACGGTTATGATTTAGTAGCCGTAGATAAACGATAAGCCCACGCAATGAGAAGTAGTCTCATTAGTTTATTTTAAAAAATTTCTTTAGTCACGTCAGCATTTTTATATGTTATCATCTTTTTTTCAAGATTTATTTAGGATAGGAAATTACAAGTTTAATTTATAAGTGTTGATACTATCGAATGTTAATTGGCCATGAATTGTTTAAAGAAAAAACACCACTATTTCATACATTTTATAGTATGTTTATAAATTTTCAATTATTTACAGATGAAGGACCACAAACTAGAATTGAACGTACACATATGTCAAAATTAATTGATTGGTCATATAATCAAATCAGAAAGGAACCGATGAACTCGGGTTTGAACACTGCTAAACGGTGCCGATTATTAATTGAACCGGTTTATGGAAATTATTGTCAAATGTTTTAAGATAGTTGCATTTGAATATATGAGATTTGAACCTAAGGAATAAGGAATAATGCAAACAACAATAACCATTATATGCCGATCTCCATATTTGATAAATTGTTACTGTTATTATATTTGATATATAAAGTCATATAAATTCAATTTAACTAGTTGAATCAATCTCATTAATTAAATTAATAATCCATTAACTCTATTATATTTTGGCCAAGTTCATTATCGTTCCAAATTTAATAAGATTAGCAAAGCCAGTTGGCCCGCTCGACCTGCCAAAATGGGATAGGCGGGTTGGTCCATCTCTTAAAAAGTAGGTTAAAATTATCAACCTGCCCTATTTTATCATGGGTTAACCGGTTTAAAAAATTAAAATCTTAAAAATAAATTCTATTTAATGATTTTTATAATATTATATAATTTCATTTTGCACTCCCGTTACTTCTTTTTAGTTCTAAGTCTAAATGTATGTTAATATTTAATTTGACAATCTCTATAAACTTCTTTTTGCCTCTATATATGGAAAACTTTTGTCATAAATAAAATGTTTTCTTCTTTATCTTTTGAAGATGGATAAAAAATTTAGATACCACGATAACTTGACATGATAAATAAAATACTACTTAATACTAGAAAAAGAAGAAGAAAAATTAATCAGACTAGTCAACTCATCCCGTGGGGGGGGTTGAACTCATTTTGATTGATTCATCCTTAAACAGGATGAGTTCAAATGGATAGACGAATTGGGAATTCCAACTCAATTCGCCACCATTTATGGCGGGTTAAATGTGTCTAGAGATGTGCATGGGCCGAACCGAACCGTATTGGTTTAAATGGTTCAGTTCAAGACTGGTTCAATTTGGAAGTGGTTCGATTCGGTTCGGAAGTGGTTACAAACCGGTTCGGGTCGACCCTCTTTTGAAAAGAAAAAAATTTAAAATTTAAAAAATAAAGTTATAAAAATTAATTTGGTTCGGTTTGAAGATGGTTCGGTTCGGTTCGGAACCAGTTCGGTTCTTAAATCGGTTCTAAAAACTGGTTCGGTTCATGAACCGGTTCTTTAAAAACCGGTTCGGTTCATGAACTGGTTTTTAAAAACCGATTATTTTATAGGGCGGTTCAGTTCGGTTTGGTTCATGGTTTGACCCAATTTTTTGGTTATTTTGCACACCCTTAAATGTGTCAACCGACGGGTTGCAATTGTTTTACAGTGTTATTAAACCCAGACCGATCCGGGAACCGGTAAACCGGTCACATAACCGGTCCGGTTGAAGCAACAGACCGGCCATGCATCAAAATCGGTGCGACCCGGTCCGACCCGGCCGGTTTTTATGAAAACCAGTGACCCGGTCGGTTAACCAGTGACCTGGTCCGATCACAAAAAAAAAAATTCAATTTAAAAATAAAATAAAATTATAATGGACATATTTGAATTTTTTTTACTTATTGACTTACATAAGTTATGTATTTATAATACTAATATTATCTCAATTATGCATTAAGCAAAAAATTTGATTTGATTTATAGTTAGAAATTTCATTTTCTGAATCTAAAGCCTCGTATTACGATCGTTATATTTTTGGTTGATCCTTTATTGGATAATAATATGTGATTTATTATTTTTATATTAAAATATTTGAAATTTTAATCATTTTTTATAGATACTTGAGTACGTTTATAATTTTTAATATAAATTATAAAATTATATATAATGACTATATCATGCGGTTGAACCAGTGACCCAGTACCTCGACAGGATCAATGACCGAATCGGTTTTAATAACATTTTTGCCACTTCAATTCCTAACTTTATATAAATTTTGTAGCGCGCGCAATATTTGAAGTAGTCTCGTTACTATTTTATTTAAAAAAAAAAAAAAAATCCTCAGTCACGTCAGCATATTTTTATATGTTATCTGCTTCATTTCAAGATTCTTTTTTAAGGATAGGAAATCATGTAAGTTTATAAGTATCGATACTATCAAATGTTAATTGGCCCTTAATTATTATTTTTTTTAGAAAAAAAAGTCCACTAGTTCATGAATTTCAATAGTATGTTTATCAATTATAATTAAATACTTAATAGATATGCACTGCATAATTGTTAATGAAATGTTCATGTCATGGATTAGTGCTGGAAGGCTCTTACGTATATACTATATTGTTTGGGAATACATGGGCATGCATGGGACACGTATATGTAAGATTAGACAATGACTGTGAGCCAATGGAGAGTTATCTAAACCATGTCGACCTTTCTGTTTCAATAAAGTGATTTTGATATCATCATTCCAAGGTTATTATGCCACATTATTTACATTATAATTCGTGGTTGACATCACTAGTCTTCTCTAGCTTTGCATAGGGACACGTGTCCCATTTTTTAAACTTTATTGTTATAAAATTTGACTTAGTAAAATATATTCAATTTTAAAAAGTTGGAAAAGTACGTAAATGCTTAAAATTCAAAGTTTGATAATCCATTCATGACCATCAAAGATTTGTTCTTGATTTAATTATTACTTTTCATAATAATTCATATAAATATTAGTTTCATATAACTATAAAATCTTGATATAAGAAGGAGAAAAAATATAAGGTAAGTATCCTCAACAAGAAACTTTTTATGTGAACAAGAGTTGATTCAACTTGTAAGAATTAAAAATAAACGATTCGAAATGCTTGTGATATATCAAGAATTCGAAATGCGTTTCCTTTCCCTTAATATTTTTAAATGCAATTATCACACATTCTTAAGCTAGTTAATCAGTGTAAAACTAATTTTTTCCTGTATCAACTTAAGTCTAAACATAAAATGATTTTTATTTTATTTTCAACCGATTTATCATAAATCCAACTAATCAATATTGTTGAATATATATATATATATATATATATATATATATATATATATATATATATATATATCATGAACTTTCAATACTCAAATTCGAAACCTCATAAGAATCAATTTCTTGTCACTTAAATTAATAGTATCGAGAGTCTCAAATATTTTTTAAAATAATTTTAAATACATCCATTCTAATTTAAATTCTTGCTCATGAAGTACCTTTTGAAAAAGAAAAAAAAAAATCAAGATTTCTTTTTCGTTATAAAATTTGACCCATCAACCTTGTATACATAAAGAATAAGACGAAATGGGACCAAATCCAAACTCAAGTTTAGGTGAAATAACTGAACATAGATGTATTATATTGTATAGTATTAATAAGACAAGTCTAGCAAT